>JAVJIX010000084.1:2305000-2315000 GCA_036785185.1 Paratrypauchen microcephalus | reverse complement strand
GAACGCCGCTCTCTTAATAATCTTCCCCTCCGCAAGTCCACATCTATTTTGACCTGGTATCCCCAATATGGAGGAGCAAGAAGTTAAGGATAAACTAAAGACAGGAGAACTGAAAAGACAAACACGCAGCGGTAAGAGTGAGGAACTCCTTCCTGTCTCTGTCTATTCTCCACCCGTCATTGTTCTTCTTTGTCTCTCTGCTTCTCTCTCTTAAAGTGCCGCGCTAGATTCTTAAGGACGTACTGCTGCTGTGGTTTATGGCCCAATTTTCAACCCGTCAAAATGACGGACGGCCTTAAATTTTTCCCGTCAACTCTTTAAAAAATCCGTCAGTGATGGAAAATTGTGGGTTAATGTACCCTCTGCAGAAACAAATATAAAAGATGTAAATGTTTATACAGTCTTGTTTAACTTAGATTTCGTTACAAAAGACAGGCTTTAATTTGTTATCATAAATCACCCCTCCTCCTCCCGAGTCCTCACAAATAAAATATGACATTTCGGGTTTGCTTCGGGCTCGGGCCTGCAAATCAAGTTAATTGGTCGGGCTCGGGCCGGGTCGGGCTTTAATACCCGCGGGCCGGGTCGGGTCAGGCTGGATTTTTTAGGCCCGATCTTACTAATTACTACTAATTCTTCTGCAACTCCTGGAGCAGCAGATTAGAATAAGTGACACAAGATACAATTTAGAGTTAGCAAGTCAAGTTTAGCAATCCTTTCACTTTTTTCTAAACCAGGTCTAAACCCGGTCTAAACCAGGTCTAAACCAGGTCTAAACCAGGTCTAAACCAGGTCTAAACCCGTTCTAAACCCGGTCTAAACCAGGTCTAATCCAGGACTAAACCAGGTCTAAACCCGGTCTAAACCCAGTCTAAACCCGGTCTAAACCCAGTCTAAACCAGGTCTAAACCAGGTCTAAACCCGGTCTAAACCAGGTCTAAACCAGGTCTAAACCCGTTCTAAACCCGGTCTAAACCAGGTCTAAACCCGTTC
Source organism: Paratrypauchen microcephalus (assembly GCA_036785185.1). NCBI lineage: Eukaryota > Metazoa > Chordata > Actinopteri > Gobiiformes > Gobiidae > Paratrypauchen > Paratrypauchen microcephalus. Next base: position 2,314,007 of record JAVJIX010000084.1, on the reverse strand, counting down.
TAAACCCGGTCTAAACCAGGTCTAATCCAGGACTAAACCAGGTCTAAACCCGGTCTAAACCCAGTCTAAACCCGGTCTAAACCCAGTCTAAACCAGGACTAAACCAGGTCTAAACCGTTCACTTTTTTCTTCTTGTCTGGCCCGACTTTTTAAATGGAGGAAGATTTCATATTAAAGCTGGAGCAGTTTTCTAAACTGGACTTTGGGTTGAAGCAGGAGGTTAGAATTAAAGGAAGACCAACGCTGGAGCTAAAGGGTTTGGGGTAGGGCTAAAGTTAAAGGGTTTGGGTTTAAAGGGTTTGCTCCAGACTACGGGACAAAAGACTCGCTCTTTTCAAACAGCGTGGGAAGAAATCCTCTTTTCCGTTTTCCTTCTTTTCTCGACCTGCTGTGACGATGTCTGGACTCAGATATTGTGACCTGAAAAACTTGCAAAGAAGCCTCATTAAACATGAGCGCTCCACCGCTCACATTCAGAGCCAGATCGCGATGAAAACGTCGCTATTTTTGTAAATTTACGACACTTCATACATCAGTTTTATATAACGCTTTTCATGGTAACACAAAGATGCTTCACAATAAAGTCACTAAAACAAGAACAGGACAGACAAAACAGTAATATTTCTATAAGTATCCGTCCAGTAAAAGCATAAAAAAAAAAAAATCAAGATTTCGCCTTCACTGAAAATGTTGAGAATGTTGGAATAATAATTATTAAATGAACAAATTAGTCCATTTTTCTGCTGTTTTCTAATCGATGTTCTAATGTTTCATCACAAACAGACCCACAGTTGTGTTTTCAGAGTACTTGGCTCAAATAGAAACCACTTGTGATTCCACCTTGTGATGTCATGTGGTAATACAGGAAGTGCTCCACTGTGTTTTTAAACTCCATATACCCTCACTAGAATCATTTCAGCCCTGGAAACGTCACTCTCTTTGTGTAATATTGGATCTTTAATATTAAATCAGGCTCTGATTTCAGGGACTTATTTAGCCAACCCCAGTTTAATTGACCATATTTCTATATTCTGTGGTTAATTTCAGCTTCCCCTTTTAAATCACATGACATTCGCAGTCCAGTCGCCTCTTTTCCCAAATGTACATTTTTTTGTTTACACATTTTAAGGGTTTGTTTAACCCAGGGGTGTCAAACATGCGGCCCGGGGGCCAGATCTGGCCCTCCAAGACCTTTAATCTGGCCCTCAGCTGATTTCCTATTACAATATTTTAATTCTATTTACATTTTCTATTAAAATATTAGTAATTTTCTGCTCCTCTTTCCTGCACAGTTTAGGATAGCGGTGTCTCCAGCTCCTCTGTGCGTGGCCCCTCCCACCAGAGCAGCACAAATGAAGACTCGCCTCTTTCCAAACGCTCTTAAAGGACCATCGTTTTGACTGTTGACCGTGACACCCTCATCAGCAAAATGTCAAAAATGAGAAAAGTGGACGACGAGTGCAGGATTTTCCAAGAAAAATGGACTAATTCCTATTTGTTCACGGAGGTGAATGGGAAACCTGTACACTTGTGTTGAAATTGCGTTTTCAGGTTTCAGGTTGTTCATAATATTATAATATTTAGTAAAATAAAGAGTTCATCAAATTAAAAAAAAGACTTCTGTAATAGAAATATTTGGACTTATTGCTATTTTTGGAGTGTATTTGTCATGAGTTTTCTGATCCGGCCCCTTTGGGATCAAACTCGGTTGGATACGGCCCCCGGACCAGAATGAGTTTGACACTCCTGGTTTAAGCGCTCTATTCAGTAGTTAAGAGAATGGTGTTCAGACGGGTTAAGAGAGAGACAGAGACAAATAAAGACAAAGAGAGACACAGACAGAAGAGCTGAAAAACTGGCTGCAGCTTCATTCCACACATCAGGAAGTGTGTGAGAACAGGAGAGCGATTGTGACCTAAAGGCACAAAGGTGACGGGCGGATCCATGCAGAACTATCCATACATGGATCCTGACCATAGACTGTATAAACGGACATATGCAGCGAACCTGCTGTCTGCTGCATTCCCAATAGGAAGTGACCATGGGAACACTTTTGGCTCCATCAACTCTGGCTCCAATTGACTTTACATTGAAAAACTGCCCCCCCCCCCCCCCCCCCCTCTGTTTCTGCTCCTGTGTCGTCATTTTAGTCTCAAAATGTTCAGATTAACCCCCTCTACATGATCCTGGTGTTTTTATTTACCCATTTTGTCCATTATCCATCCATCCATTTTCTTCCACTCATCCGGGGCCAGGTCATGGGGGCAACAGTCTAAGCAGGGACACCTAGCCCTCCTTCACCCTGGACACTTCCTCCAGCTCCTCCGGGGGGACCCCAAGGCGTTCCCAGGCCAGCCGGGAGACATAGTCCCTCCAGCGTGTCCTGGGTCTTCCCCGGGGCCTCCTCCCGGTGGGACATGCCCGGAACACCTCCCGAGGGAGGCGTCCAGGAGGCATCCAGAACAGACGCCCGAGCCTCAGCTGCTCCTCTCGACGTGGAGGAGCAGCGGCTCTACTCCGAGCTCCTCCTGTGTGACTGAGCTCCTCACTCTATCTCTAAGGGAGCGTCCAGCCACTCTGTGGAGGAAACTCATTTCGGCCGCTTTTATCCGCGACCTCGTCCTTTCGGTCATTACCCAGAGCTCATGACCATAGGTGAGGGGACGAACGTAGATCGACGGTAAATCGAGAGCTTAGCCTTTTGGCTCAGCTCCCTCTTCACCACAACGGTCCAGTACAGCGACCGCATCACTGCCGACGCTGCACCGATCCACCTGTCAATCTCACGCTCCATCCTCCCCTCACTCGAGAACAAGACCCCGAGGTACTTGAACTCCTCCACCTGAGGCGAGGACTCTCCACCCACGGAAGAAGCTGCCTTTTTCCGGTCGAGTTTGTCCATTAATGAATTCCTATTCCTAATATGGAACCAGGTCTAAATTCGCTCCCATAACCGCTAGCCTCTGTAAGCTTCATTTGACTGGAGCCGAACACTGTGGGCGATGTCACACTCCTTTAGTCCACTTCAGTCTATCGAACTGCCTAAGGTATCCAAAAGCGTACATTCCCATGAAAAAGTATTGATACAATTTCTCATAAATGTGTTTTTTAAATCACCTGCTGATATATTTTTGTACTAAACCGTTTATATTGGAGTTATTCTAAATATTTCGAGCTTGGGTGGAGCGAGGATAATGATAGCTTTTAAACGCCGAGGCAACATTCTTTCTATTGTTTGAGGAGTTTCTAGACATTTTATTAGAAAACTTGGCTGAACTGAATCTATCAGGAAGTGTGTGTTAGCATGCTAGTTGTTGTTAGCTTTACTGCCGCGCCCAAACTCCAAAACTCCGCTTTTTGGGACTAAACCAGGTCTAAACTGGGACTAAACCAGGACTAAACCAGGTCTAAACTGGGACTAAATCAGGACTAAACTGGGACTAAACCAGGTCTAAATCAGGTCTAAATTGGGACTAAACCATGTCTAGACTGGGACTGAACCAGGACTAAACCAGGACTAAACCAGGACTAAACCAGGACTGAACCAGGACTAAACCAAGACTAAACTGGTGAAAAGTGCTTTAATGAACGCACCGTAGTGAATAATGAGGATGTTCTGAAGGGAAGTGAGGAAGAATTTTGGACCACAGCAAACTCTTTCAAATGAACTAGGTTTGATTTTCATGTTTTTAAAAAAGTAAAATAAAAATCATATCTTACTATTTTCTGATATAATTGTAATGTTATACACAAACACACCTGGAGTTTGTTTCATTCACACATTTTACGCACAAACAAAACCTTCATATTTAGACTGAGTTCATCTCTCAAACAGAAAACACTCCTGCTCCACTGTGTTTTTACACATAACACATGTACTAAATTGTCTAATGTCTGAAAATGCAACATATTTTCTGTTGTATGCTATATCTTTATGTCTGGGACTGCGGATGGAAATTAGCACTGTGCTAAATCCGGCATATTTACATCGGTTTGTGTGATCTTATACAAATTGTGCGTTCATTAAAGGTCCCATGGCATGAAATTTTCACTTTCTGAGGTTTTTGAACGTTAATGTGAGCTCCCCTACCCTGTTTAGCCCCCCCATGGTTAAAAGTTGTGAAATGTCTAAACTGAGCATTTGCGATCCTTTTCTGCGTTACAAAAAATCGGAGCTCAAACGGGCGATTTTGAACAAGGCACCTTATTGACGTCAGATCGAAAAAAGAAATGCAAATGCAGTTCCACCCCCATCTGTCTGTACTCAGCGTCTCTGTAAATCACGCCCAGAGAGTTTGGACTGCGAATGCGCTAGGCAATGCGAAATGCGTTTTTTTATTTGCCTGGAGGCACGTCCGAGTGTTTCTAGGCTCGGAAGTCCTTTATCTGAGCCTCTGGACCTTTGAACAGCAGTGATTTAATTTTATTTTCTGTGGAAATGTGTTTATTTTTCAATGGAACGCTTCTAATCTCTCCCCCCGTGCAAAAACACGGAAATGGATCAGAGAGCGCTCAGAGCCGAGAGCGGAGAGTTTGGCCACGCCCCCACCCTCTACTATAGGCCATCTCTTTTCTCCTCATTTGCATTCAAGCAACAACGCCCATAATGGCCTGTTCAGAGAGAGAAAAATTACTCTTTCTCATCTTATCTCTGTTTCTCATGCACTGAGTGTTGATTTTGAAGAAGGATTCATTTACAGTATTAGGGAACCATTAAGGAGCCACATAAAAGCATCAAGAAGTACCATGTCATGGGACCATGCATTGTCCCTTCCAAAAAAAGCAAATAAATAAAATTTAAGCTCCATACACCTTCACGAGAATCATTACAGCCCTGGTATTACCGATCTCGACTGAACTAAAGGTAAAAGGAGCTGTTCACTTGAAAACTACCGCTTTATGTGCGTGTTTCATGTTCTATTTGCACAAGACGTGGTTTAACAAAGACTTAGGCTACGTTTATACGGCGACGATCAAAACAGAAGACGCAAAAGTGGCGTCTCGTCTTCAATTTTTTATCCGCGTTTAGACGAGCGTTTTCAACAGGAAATGTTTGTTTATTTTATTTTACCCGTCTCTGTTCACCTGTGGTGTCCGTATACATTTTATACAATTGTTGAAATGACTCTTGTATGTTGACTAGAGCTCCTAGCGCAACTTGAACATCCGCGGTATCAAGGTAGTCAGACATGTTTGTTATTGTTTTTACCGGCTTGGCGCATCAGGTCAGGTGTATGCAGCGTGAACATGTTTTGTGCTTCTTGCCGTTTAGACGGAGACGCGACCCGGGCCGTCTTCAGAACTCCACACTCTGGAAGGAGTCTTCAGATTGTTGCGGTTTCAGAGCCCGACGGCGCCGCCGCCGTGTAAGCGAAAGACACTTCCGATAGAATATTTTGTCGTTTTCAGTCGCAATCGTCCTCGTCTAAACGGCCCCTTAGTGTCACAGCCATGATTTAGACATGATTGTTTTATTGAACCGTATCGAATTAATTTGAAATGTATCGTATCGTGGCCTATTCGAGATATCGTATCAGCAGCTTCTTAATGATACCCAGCCGTACTCCAGGTCTGTTTTTGACTTAAAGCTCACGAGAATCAATTCTGTGTCATAAAAGACCTTTAAAAATGACTTTACTGGCATCATCCTGCTGTGTGTCAGTGGAATAAAGTAGATTCAAAATTATCTTTTATCACAATATTTCTCTGTAGCGATAAATTTTGCTTAAAAAAATGTTATCGTGACAGACGTAAGTGACACCAGATCCAGTCTCAGATCCCTGGTCCAGTCTCTGGCCTCAGGTCCGGTCTCTGGCCTCAGGTCCGGTCTCTGGCCTCAGGTCCAGTCTCTGGCCTCAGGTCCGGTCTCTGGTCTCAGATCCGGTCTCTGGTCTCTGGTCTCAGATCCGGTTTCTAGCCTCAGGTCCGGTCTCTGGCCTCAGGTCCGGTCTCTGGTCTCAGGTCCGGTCTCTGGCCTCAGGTCCGGTCTCTGGCCTCAGGTCCGGTCTCTGGTCTCTGGCCTCAGGTCCGGTCTCTGGTCTCTGGCCTCAGGTCCGGTCTCTGGCCTCAGGTCCGGTCTCTGGCCTCAGGTCCGGTCTCTGGCCTCAGGTCCGGTCTCTGGTCTCAGGTCCGGTCTCTGGCCTCAGGTCCGGTCTCTGGTCTCTGGCCTCAGGTCCGGTCTCTGGTCTCTGGCCTCAGGTCCGGTCTCTGGTCTCTGGCCTCAGGTCCGGTCTCTGGTCTCAGATCCGGTCTCTGGCCTCAGGTCCGGTCTCTGGCCTCAGGTCCGGTCTCTGGTCTCTGGCCTCAGGTCCGGTCTCTGGTCTCTGGCCTCAGGTCCGGTCTCTGGCCTCAGGTCTGGTCTCTGGTCTCTGGTCTCTGGCCTCAGGTCTGGTCTCTGGCCTCAGGTCCGGTCTCTGGTCTCTGGCCTCAGGTCTGGTCTCTGGTCTCTGGCCTCAGGTCCGGTCTCTGGCCTCAGGTCTGGTCTCTGGCCTCAGGTCCGGTCTCTGGCCTCAGGTCTGGTCTCTGGCCACAGGTCTGGTCTCTGGTCTCTGGCCTCAGGTCCGGTCTCTGGCCTCAGGTCTGGTCTCTGGCCTCAGGTCTGGTCTCTGGCCTCAGGTCTGGTCTCTGGCCTCAGGTCCGGTCTCTGGCCTCAGGTCTGGTCTCTGGTCTCTGGCCTCAGGTCTCAGGTCCGGTCTCTGGTCTCTGGCCTCAGGTCCGGTCTCTGGTCTCTGGCCTCAGGTCCGGTTTCTAGCCTCAGGTCCGGTCTCTGGCCTCAGGTCCGGTCTCTGGTCTCTGGCCTCAGGTCCGGTCTCTGGCCTCAGGTCCGGTCTCTGGTCTCTGGCCTCAGGTCCGGTCTCTGGCCTCAGGTCCGGTCTCTGGCCTCAGGTCCGGTCTCTGGCCTCAGGTCCGGTCTCTGGTCTCTGGCCTCAGGTCTGGTCTCTGGCCTCAGGTCCGGTCTCTGGTCTCTGGCCTCAGGTCTGGTCTCTGGCCTCAGGTCTGGTCTCTGGCCTCAGGTCTGGTCTCTGGCCTCAGGTCTGGTCTCTGGCCTCAGGTCTGGTCTCTGGTCTCTGGCCTCAGGTCCGGTCTCTGGCCTCAGGTCTGGTCTCTGGTCTCTGGCCTCAGGTCTGGTCTCTGGCCTCAGGTCCGGTCTCTGGTCTCAGCTCATCAGAGTCCATTTTGTGTCTCGTGAAAACCACCACTTCATGACATCACAAGGTGGAACAGAGCAGAATAATAATAAAGTGTTCCTTAAACCAAACATCTCCAGGTGTGTTTTTGAAGAGGAAACATTAGAACCTGGATTAAAGCTCCAGTGAGTCACTTTAGTGTAAGTTCTATAAATACACTCTGTGAACAGTCACAGAGTCGCCGTCGTTCCTCCTGTCGATCAAACGAAGTGGGCGTGACCACAGCGATCAATCATTATCTCCACTCCTTCACTTTGGTTTAGTTTAGTTTGACGCCTTTTCAAATGCTCTGCCAAGATTGTTTACATTTCAAATTTAACAAAAGCACATAAGACAACGATAAAAAGATTGATGTCTGCAGCTCGGGTTAAGGTTGTCAAAAATATGGGAAATCAGATACTAATCAATACCAAAACTGGACTTTTTTAGTATCGAAACCTGCTCAAATTAGAATGTAGTTTCATCAAATTCAAAAGTCACATTCACGGACAGAAATGAAGCTTTTCTGAATAGTTTTAGAACGATCTGGAGCTGTTTCAGACCTGGTTTAGACCTGGTTTAGTCCTGGTTTAGTCCTGGTTTAGTCCTGGTTTAGTCCTGGTTTAGACCTGGTTTAGACCTGGTTTAGTCCTGGTTTAGTCCTGGTTTAGTCCTGGTTTAGACCTGGTTTAGACCTGGTTTAGACCTGGTTTAGACCTGGTTTAGACCTGGTTTAGTCCTGGCTTAGTCCTGGTTTAGACCTGGTTTAGACCTGGTTTAGTCCTGGTTTAGTCCTGGTTTAGACCTGGTTTAGACCTGGTTTAGACCTGGTTTAGTCCTGGTTTAGACCTGGTTTAGACATGGATTAGACCTGGTTTAGACCTGGTTTAGTCCTGGTTTAGACCTGGATTAGACCTGGTTTAGTTCTGGTTTAGACCTGGCTTAGACCTGGTTTAGACCTGGTTTAGACCTGGTTTAGTCCTGGTTTAGACCTGGTTTAGACCTGGTTTAGTTCTGGTTTAGTTCTGATTTAGACCTGGTTTAGACCTGGTTTAGACATGGATTAGACCTGGTTTAGACCTGGTTTAGTCCTGGTTTAGACCTGGATTAGACCTGGTTTAGACCTGGATTAGACCTGGTTTAGACCTGGTTTAGACCTGGATTAGACCTGGTTTAGACCTGGTTTAGACCTGGTTTAGTTCTGGTTTAGACCTGGTTTAGTTCTGGTTTAGACCTGGATTAGACCTGGTTTAGACCTGGTTTAGACCTGGTTTAGTTCTGGTTTAGACCTGGATTAGACCTGGATTAGACCTGGTTTAGACCTGGTTTAGACCTGGTTTAGCCTGGTTTAGACCTGGTTTAGTTCTGGTTTAGTTCTGGTTTAGACCTGGTTTAGTTCTGGATTAGACCTGGTTTAGACCTGGTTTAGTCCTGGTTTAGTCCTGGTTTAGTTCTGGTTTGTTTCTGGTTTAGACCTGGTTTAGTTCTGGATTAGACCTGGTTTAGACCTGGTTTAGTCCTGGTTTAGTCCTGGTTTAGTTCTGGTTTGTTTCTGGTTTAGACCTGGTTTAGACCTGGATTAGACCTGGTTTAGACCTGGTTTAGACCTGGTTTAGTCCTGGGTTAGACCTGGTTTAGACCTGGTTTAGACCTGGTTTAGTCCTGGTTTAGTCCTGGTTTAGTCCTGGTTTAGACCTGTTTTAGACCTGGTTTAGTCCTGGTTTAGACCTGGTTTAGTCCTGGTTTAGACCTGTTTTAGACCTGGTTTAGTCCTGGTTTAGACCTGGTTTAGTCCTGGTTTAGACCTGGTTTAGTCCTGGTTTAGTCCTGGTTTAGACCTG
>JAVJIX010000084.1:2092500-2300000 GCA_036785185.1 Paratrypauchen microcephalus | reverse complement strand
TTAATTCATGATCTCGAGAAAACAAAACTGTTATTTCGAGATCTCGAGAAAACAAAGGGCCCGTCCACACGACAACGTTTTTTGGTGGAAACGGAGAAGTTTGTATTCGTTTTGGTCTTTCGTCCACACAGCGCCGGCGTTTTGGGGGAGGGCGAAAACGGTGTTTTTTGAAACCAGGTTCCAGAGTGGAGAAATCTGAGAACGCCAGGGGTCGCGTTGTCGTGTGGACGAGCAAAACGCCGCTTTTGTAAAACGATGACATCGCGATGCGTCATCATCTGCTTTGGCAGGACTCCCAGTCGATGTTCAGCTGACACTGACGTGTTTTGTAATCCGACGTAACTCCACTTCGTCGTCGGTCCAAACGAGAGAGTCGGCTTTTGTACGTGCATTTGCCATCATTATTATCTTCTTGTGTTTGTTTGTTTGCGGAAGAGAAAGGACTTTATGCGCATGCGCTCTTTGTAGTATTGCGTTTCCGGTGGCTCTGGCTGTTTCCTGTTTACAGCGCCACATATCGGTGTGGCGTATGTATTACATCATTTTCACTCAGCGCTCCGTTTTCGTCTGGACGCGAATATTTACTGATCCGACACATGTGAACGCAATTTTTTTTAAACCCGCATAAAAAAAAATAATCCAGGAGCGTTGTTGTGTGGACGTAGCCAAAGAGTTATTCCGTGATCTCGAGAAAACACTGTATCTCCGTCGGTAAAGTCGAAGCCGGGCCAGTCTTCTGCGGAGGTGCCGCGGACTAATCATTGAAATGATCCCAAATTAAAAGACGTAATGCAATCTCCCACTGTGTCAACCCCTGATCAATACATTGTCTTATCAGCTGATCGATTATTATTCCAGACATTCTAATGACCAAAAACACGTCTATTCAGAATAAGAAATTGCCCCAAAGTCAGCCTGACTGCCAGCCAAAAAACCTGGACCAAACCTGGACTAAACCTGGACAAAACCTGGACAAAACCTGGACAAAACCTGGACAAAACCTGGACTAAACCTGGACTAAACCTGGAGCAAACCTGGACCAAACCTGGACTAAACCTGGACTAAACCTGGACCAAACCTGGACAAAACCTGGACAAAACCTGGACCAAACCTGTACAAAACCTGGACTAAACCTGGACTAAACCTGGAGCAAACCTGGAGCAAACCTGGACCAAACCTGGACTAAACCTGGACTAAACCTGGACCAAACCTGGACAAAACCTGGACAAAACCTGGACAAAACCTGGACAAAACCTGGACCAAACCTGGACTAAACTTGGACCAAACCTGGACCAAACCTGGACAAAGCCTGGATTAAGCCTGGACTAAACCTGGACTAAACCTGGACTAAACCTGGACAAAACCTGGACTAAACCTGGACTAAACCTGGACTAAACTTGGGCCAAACCTGGACCAAACCTGGACTAAACCTGGACAAAGCCTGGACTAAACCTGGACCAAACCTGGACTAAACCTGGACTAAACCTGGACTAAACTTGGGCCAAACCTGGACTAAACCTGGACAAAGCCTGGACTAAACATGGACCAAACCTGGACTAAGCCTGGACTAAACCTGGACTAAACCTGTACTAAACCTGGACAAAATCTGGACTAAACCTGGACTAAACCTGGACTAAACCTGGACTAAACCTGGACTAAATCTGGACTAAACCTGGACAAAATCTGGACTAAACCTGGACTAAACCTTGATTAAACCTGAGTCCGCCTGTCACAACGTGGCCGTAGACGTTTCAGTTGTTTTCTCGAGATCACAGAATAATCATCTCATTATCTCGGGATAACAAGGAAGAAAAAATATTGCTCATGAACCTCTGTCGACTTCCGTACACATAATACCGAACTCATTTTAACTGATTTTTTTTCTCCGTTCTATTGACGTGTGACCTGTTTTCTGATATCTCGGATGATTGACAGCTCTCAGACGTTCACAGTGACTTGTTGTTTCTCACCTGTATCAGTTTGAGCGTGTTCTGGTCTGTGATTGGCTGTTCCCTCTGTGATGTCATGGCTCTGTGTCAACTCCTGTCCGTCCACATTCCTGTCTCCATCATGTAGATGAGCGAGCTCCACCCCCACACATCTGGAGCTCCATTACTAATCAGATCGTGTACAAGCAGCTCTGAGGGCAGCTGACGCACCACCCACTTCCCTCTCCCCAGACGCCTCATCTTTGTGTCCTTAAGCTCACCGCACACCAGAGCGTCAAACTCTTCCCTCAAACAGACTTTAACCTCCTGGGACCTGAAGAAAAAAAGTGTATCTAAATTATTATTATTTTAATTTTCTATTTGGAGGTAAAGGAACACCTTAGCATTTACATTTTGTTAATTTTTAAAAAAAATTATAATGTTGTAACATGTCCTCTGGAGTGGACGTCGGGGACATTTTGGTGTTAACAAAAACTTTTTTTATTTTTATTTTTTTGAGGACCAACGTCTCTGACATGCTTTTACAGTTGCTTCAAAAAGTTCTTAGACTCCCTTTTATTTTTTAATTATTTTTTTTAGATATTATGTATTTTTTTTATTTTATTTACGTATTTATTTTTATTTTGTATGTATGATTTATTTATTTTTTTTAATCATAGTGCAACCACAAACTAGAGTCTCAGAAGACTTAAAAGACAGACTGGTTAAGTCACTATAAAGGACACAAATGAATGGGCGGGTCTCAGGAGGTTAAAACAGACCTTTTCTGCAAAATCAACCCTTTTCAATCTTTTTAGGTGTTTCCCTTCATCATTTACTCGAAGGAAACTGTATTTGGAGTGATTCGTGGATGTTTGAGCAATTTTTAATTGCATATTTTTGCCAATTAATTAGGGCTGGGTAATATGGAGCAAAAATATATCTCCATATATTTTCTTATTATCTCGATATCTGTACAGGAAAAATAACCCTTCAAAAACTGCTGCAAAAACAAATACTGTATGCCAAATTCCACAAGGTCTTTTTTTATTGAAGTGCAATTGAAGTGCAGGTCATGTAGGAACAAAGTGCTCCTGCGACATAAAAAAAAATCCCTGTACAGAAAAATAATTTAACTGTAAAATAAAGGAAGAAATAATACATGCTGCCTCATTTTTATTCAAAAACTCAACTCGAGCTCATCTTTGCATTAAAGGGATAGTGCGTTTTTTTTATGTTAATCTGTATGGGTTTCCTTCTAAAAGTTCCGTGTGTTGACACCGGTTTACCTCTGACAGTCTCAGCTGATCCCAGTTCGGCTCGCTTTCTGGAGCCCACGTAAGTAGGTCCACTAACTTCCCTGGAACATGAAATAAAGCTTGTTTTTCTTCTCAAAACAAAACATTTGTCTGAAAGGTGATGTATTTGTGTCCGAAACAGCAGCGTATTTCGCATTCGCGTATTGTCTCTCTCCACTCATATCACTACGCCCATGTTAACTCTATCAGCCTGTTCACTTGTAAACTTCGGCGTAGACATCCGCTGAAGGTGAACAGGCTGATAGAGTTAACATGGGCGTAGTGATACGAGTGGAGAGAGACAATACATGAATGTGAAATACGCTGCTGGATGTTTCGTGGACAACTGTTTGGGACGCAAATATATCACCTTTCGGACAAATGTTTTGTTTTGAGAAGAAAAACAAGCTTTATTTCATGTTCCAGGGAAGTTACCGGACATACTTACGTGGGCTCCAGAAAGCGAGCCGAACCGGGATCAGCTGAGAGTGTCAGAGGTAAGCCGGTGTCAACACACGGAACTTTTAGAAGGAAACCCATACAGAATAACATTAAAAAAAAGCACTATTCCTTTAACACTCTTTACCAGAGGATAACCATGAGCTCCTTTAGCGGAGGAAGCTCGGGAGGTTCCTTATTTTAATAGATCCATGTTCCTTATTTTAATAGATCCATGTTCCTTATTTTAATAGATCCATGTTCCTTATTTTAATAGATCCATGTTCCTTATTTTAATAGATCCATGTTCCTTATTTTAATAGATCCATGTTCCATATTTTAATAGATCCATGTTCCTTATTTTAATAGATCCATGTTCCTCACCAGTGGTCAGGAGCTCTGGTGTTTCCCACTGCTCAGATCCAAACCAAACGTTTCCAAATAGGATTGTACAAGTTTTACACTGCAGCAGATTAATTTAAAATCTTCTGCATAAATAAACTTTACATTACTAAACTTTACAACATATAAACCATAACTACTATAGAGCCACTTCAGCCCGTCTGAGATTATAATGTGTTTAATGAGATTATAATGTGTTTAATGAGATTATAATGTGTTTAATGAGATTATAATGTGTTTAATGAGATTATAATGTGTTTAATGAGATTATAATGTGTTTAATGAGATTATATGTGTTTAATGAGATTATAATGTGTTTAATGAGATTATAATGTGTTTAATGAGATTATAATGTGTTTAATGAGATTATAATGTGTTTAATGAGATTATAATGTGTTTAATGAGATTATAATGTGTTTAATGAGATTATATGTGTTTAATGAGATTATAATGTGTTTAATGAGATTATAATGTGTTTAATGCCGCTTTGCGCACATTTGTTTACATTTTATAGAAACGAAACTTAACACCACATGGCTCATGTGCATAAACTATAAACACAAAAAAAAACCCCAGGTCTGTCCTTGTGCCTCTGATTACGGTTAGCTCCTGGGGAAAAAAAAAAACAAAACAAAAAAGCGCCTTAAACCCAAAGTATGGAGCAAGTTTTTTTTTTTTTTTTTTTTTCGAGAGGAGTTCTGTATCCTCCGGGATGTTGTGTCGCCGCACGTGAGGGGGAGGTCGGGGCACGGCACAGAGAAGGCAAACAAGCGAAATATAAACTTTATATCAATATATACAATATGTCAAAATCCAAATTGAGTTTAACAAATCTTAATATATTTTAAATATCGAGATATTGCCCACCCCTATGATTAATCCACATTTTCACTCCTACGGCATAGGAAGGAGCAACGACTCTACTCTGAGCTCCTCACACTCAGCTCCTCCTCTCATCTCCTGTCATTCTGAACCTGTTCTGTCCTCCAGACTCAGATTTCTGTGACCACGTAAAACCACGACAGACCCATGGGACCACAGCATGCAGACTTTTTCATGAGATATAACATTTTGTTTATTTCTATGACAACTGTCCAAAATGTTCCTAATTCATGTCAAAACTCATGGGTACACGGTTTATATTGTGATTTCTTGTCACTCATGTCAGTACTTAAAGGTGGACCTTGTTTTCTGTGGTGTGGGATCTACAGTCCATTGGAGATGTTATCGCCATGCCTGGAATGTTCCACAGTATCACATTAAACTTTTCTATACATGTCGAAGTTTCTGTGACCTTTTTCTTCCTTAAGGTGGAGCAGAGAGATGGATCTGTATGTGTGTTGGTGTATCTGACCTTCTCTTCTTCTCTCAGGTGGAGCAGAGAGATGGAGCTGCAGGTGTGGGTGGAGGGCTCCGTCAGGGTGGTGTGTGGAGTGTCCATGAGCACCAGATGTCAGGAGGTGGTCATCGCTTTGGCTCAGGACCTCGGTCGGTTCAAACTCTCTGCACAACTTTTTATTTCACTTCCACAAACTCCAGAAAAATAAAAGGTCACAAGAAAATAAATAAGTCCAGCCAAATTGTTTACTTAGTGGTGTATTCACATTTCAGATTCTGTTATAATACATTTGTATTTATTAGGCGCCTTTCTGAACACTCAAGGTCGCCTTACAACAAGTATAATATACATTATAGGCAGTTAAAAGCAACAGTTAAAATACAAACAGTTAAACATTTAAACAATAACAATTTTTAAAACAGTAACACATTTAAAGGTACAGTGTGTAGGATTCGTGGCGCATAGGTGGATATTCGCTATTCCACTTCCTCTTTTGGCTACGGCAGACCTCGAGGGTCACCCGGGCGCGCCGTAACGCAGACAGCTCGCGTTCCTGCGCGCACCCGGCGCTGTGCGAGCTCTCGCCGACAGCTACGGTATAAATAAAACGCGGTCCCGCGGTCACATTTTTTTTTCTTTTCTTATGAAAACACACATTCCTGATCGTATACCATGACACTCTACACATCAAATGAAACCTTACAGTCTCCTCTTTTTGACTATGCAATTCATTTCCCGGCACAACAATCACTCCCCGAGCACATGGGGCTTTTATACAGAAAAGCACAAAACGAGGTTTGTTACTTAGCTTACCTTTGAAGGCTCTGGACAGGTCAAACTCTGTATTTCACCATAAACTTGGCCTCAATATGTCCGTAAGGATCCAGCGAATAAAATCCAGTAAAACAATTTAGTCCAAAACACATGTTAGATACATTACGACGTGTGATACAGCAGCATGCTTGTTGTTTACCCAAAACCACAAGGCTCCCCCCTCCCCCCTCCCCTTCTCTCCTTCTCTCCTTCTCTCCTTCTCTCCTTCGCTCCCTCAGGCAGCGCGGCTGAGCAGGCGCTAGCAGGAGCCTTGCCGAAGGCGGAGCCCAAATGTCCTTCTGCGGCTCTCGTATTCAAAATGGCTGCCTCTGCATGGGGAAGATCCCCCTTTTATGTGACTATATCTAAGTCCAAAAGAATACTTTGATTTCATGATGGAAGTGAAAAGGCTTGGAAAACAATGTATTTTTGAATGGATATCTTCAATTTCAGTAATTAACGGGTAAAAATCTTACACACTGTCCCTTTAAAAGGACAGTGCAGTTATGGTTGGAGTGAAAAGGCCAATATGAACAGATGAGTTTTGAGTTTGGTTTTGAAGTTTGGGAGTGTGTCAGTGTTGCGGAGGTCGCTAAACATAGCGGCGCCTAAGTGGTAAAGCCTTGCCTTGCCTACACCCACTTCAGATCTACGGAGTTATGTTTTCAAACTTGAACTACAGTAAACGGCAACCAGCATTGAGCCTGTAAACACCGTGCAGTTAATATCATAACACATCCATAAAACACAATTATAAAACAGGACAAAAGTTAAAAGTAAACCTCCACAATCTGTACTGTTAGGACCCTTTAAAACTGTATTTATTAAAGAACAGATTAGCCTTTTGACAGCAGCATTAAAATATATAAAAACAGATTTATTTGGCTCACCAGAAATAACCATGTGTTGGGCCGGTTCAGGAAGAGGAAGTGAACCTGTGCACCTCTGACCTTTATGACCTCTGTCACATGATCAACTACCTTGCCACGTTTATCATATTTATATTAAAGGAAAAGTAACGTTTTTTTTTACAATTTGAGCCTTATTTCGGTAATAAAACAAGTTGTTTTACTCACCCATAGCACTTTGGTGTCATATGGAGCATTTCCAGAGATGTTTTAGATTAGCGTTAGGCTAACGCCTTTAGCCTAGCGCGACTTATAGCCATAGCTCGGGGCATTCCCCGAGCATGTAATATGCCCCGTGCGGGCTCCAAATAACACAAACTTTAGCACTTTTCAAATCATAGAAGCTCCATGTCTTTAGTCTACGATTTCGTTTGAATCAAAAGTGGCCTGTAATCCGAGATTTATCCATACTTTACAGCTTTGCGTTCCATGTTTGGGTCCCGGGAGCTGTGAGCACAGTCCGCGCATGCGCACTGGCCTCCTCATCTACTCGAAACTATGGCTAAATCTCGGATTACAGGCCACTTTTGACCACACGAAATCGTAGACTAAAGACATCGAGCTTCTATGATTTGAAAAGTGCTAAAGTTTGTGTTATTTGGAGCCTGCACGGGGCATATTACATGCTCGGGGAATGCCCCGAGCTATGGCTATAAGTCGCGCTAGGCTAACGGCGTTAGCCTAACGCTAATCTAAAACATCTCTGGAAGTGCTCCATATGACACCAAAGTGATATGGGTGAGTAAAACAACTTGTTTTATTACCGAAATAAGGCTCAAATTGTAAAAAAACGTTACTTTTCCTTTAATAATACATCATAAAAATAAACAACATAAATAATATATAATTAGGAGCCAACCAAGGTTATAATAGTTTTGGGTTTTTCATTATAGATTTTAGTTTTATTTAGTTTTGACTTTTTTTTCCCCCCCTCTAATTCAATTCGTTTTAATTAGTTTTTTAGAGCGGCTCTGATAGTTTTAGTTTAGTTTTAGTTTTGTTTTTTGGGTTATACTTTGGGTTATTTGTCAAGTCCAGGATTCAAAAAGAAAGTATTGTGTTCTCAAACTTACAACAAATACAATTTAAAAAAATGTCTTCAGGTTTTACCCCCACAACAACCAAAGCTGCAGCCTTAAGTGCAAAAACAAATAAAAATACACAACAAAACTTCCACATTTATTTTATAGCAATCCGAGGTTTGTAAATAAATTGACAAAGACAAAAACGAAGAGCGATTTATCTATTATCTCAGATAGTTTTAGTTAGTTTCAGTCATCGTTTTTTTTTCTTTTGTCGTTTTTATTTCGGTTCACAAAAATATTTTTTCAATTTTAGTTTTCGTTTTTTCGTTTGTTTTCGTTAACTATAATAACCATGCTGCCATCTCTTTACTATTACTACTACTACTACTTAAAACAGTAAAAAAATCAGGTTCAGCGTCTTTAAAAACAGTACAACAATGCAGGAAGGAATGGATAATTGACTAAAATGTAAATAAAAAAACAAATACAATGCTATGTTCCAAGTGTATAATTATTACCAAACATTTAGCAACAGAACTGTAAAGGTGACCTACATATGAATTAATTAAAATAAACAGCTCCAACAATGGTTCATCCTGGAAATGCCACACCTACTTAGACAAACAGCTTTTATAGTTGTATAAAAATAGAATATAATGTTTTTAGTGCTGTCAGGCGATTAAAATTTTTTAATCTAATTAATCGCATTTTCATACATTTTTTAGGTGGTTTATTGTGCTCTCCCACAGTGCAAAAAAGGTGTCAAACGTGCGTGAAAAAATATTTACAGTGGTACAGTGAAAAGACTGCAGACTTCCCCTTTAAGTCTTTAAGTCTTTCAGTCTTTCGCTTCCTCTCTTCACCTCCACTGTAACCAAGACAAGACTGCTGGCAGACCTGCAGAGTGCACCTGTACACCCCCATTCCCCCTCCCACATTACAGAACATTCATTCGAAAGCTCATTTACACCATTCCACTATTAAATGGCGAATATTTCTGGTGCCAAAAGGTGAGCGTGTACAGTAGCTTTCATGCAACGTCAATAAATAATATACACAGCTTCAAATATACAGAGAATACAAATAATTGCCCGTGCAAATTACTCATGGCTCACATGACCCCCGGAACCCGCGAAACTGGAGGATTTAAACTCCCGGTGCGGATGTGTCCGGGTTTGCCAGATCGCACCATGGGAGAAGGCGGCAGCGCAAAGGGAAGTAAATGATCGGGTTTAGCGCGATTTGGATGGGCAAAACTGGCACTTCTAAGTGTGCACCCTGAATCGCGGCAGAACACGCTGGAGGTTATGGGGAGTTAGGGTTAGAGTATGGGGAGTTTATGGTTGATAATGAAAAGGGTTCAGCGGAGCAGCAGATAAGGAAACGGGCGCGCACGTCTTTTTTTTATTTTTATCTGTTATTATTTACATGTTTTAAAACCACAATAACATTCGCAAAGTACTCAGAAGACACATTGAGGGACGTGGGCACGGGAACAAACACCACTGGGTACAAGGGCTTAGGGACTTGAAGGTACCTGGGGGAGATACAAGGGGGGCCGAGAAGGAAAACAGGGGGAGTGAGGAGGTCCAAAGGGATTATCCCAGGTAAAGAAAGGGGGTCTGGGGGAAAACAAGGGCGATGTCCAGTGAGCAGTGTCCAGGGGGGGTCCGGATGACAGGGTCCAGAGGGAACAGCGGAGGAGGGTAGGTCTTCACGTGCTCTCCCCGGGGACAACGCTCCGTCACATTTTTATAAATACACTTGCCGTTCAAAGCCCAAATTTAAAATGCGCGCGCATTGAATTGCCACTCATAATTAATTGCGTTAATTTTTATAACGCGTTAATTAGCAGTGTAATTAATTAATATAATTAACGTGTTAAACTGTAGCTCTTGTGTGTACTGTCTCTGTACAGGACAGACCGGCCGCTACGTCTTAACCCTGAAGCTCCATGGATCCGAGAGGCAGCTGCTCAAAGACGAATGCCCCGTCCAGGAGCTCTCGAACCTGGGTAGAGAATCAGCAGACGCCCTCCTCATCCTCCGCAGAACCGGGCCCTCCACCAGCTCCCTGCCCACCCAGAACAACTCCCCCAGAATCCAGCACCGACCTCGGACACGCACACCCGACCCGCTCCCCTCCAGGCACCCGAGGGAGACAGAACTGAGCTCGCTGTACGGGACCTACCCACGGAAAGGGAAAACGAAGAAAAACAAAATTCCAGTTCCGTCTATGGAGAAAGATGCAGTTTATTTACAGTTACTGCAACAAGCCCGGACCTTACAGGAGCTGGAGGAGTGTATGGAAGAACAGGACAGACAGGCCCAGGACTCAGAACTCAACCAGGACTTTGGACCAGGTCTAGACCAGGACCTAAAGGCGCAGCTGGAGGCTCTAGAGGAGAGGCAGAGGCAGAATGAAGAGGAGCTGGGGCAGGAGGAGTACTGGAGGGGGCAGTTAGAGGAAGAGAACCGCAGAGCTAAAGGTAAATACAAAATATATATTTTTTAAATCAGATTATTTATTTGTCATTTCAGTATAAAAAAAATACTAGTGCTGTGAGGTGATTAAAAAATAATCTAATTAATTACAAGATTTGTAATTAATTAATCTAATTCATCACATTTTAAGAGAGTGTGAGAGGGAGATTGTGAGTGAACAAACCCATTTTGCGATTGAGTTTTTCTGTGGTCGCTTTGCTCAATCATTTCTCAAATTCTGCGAGTGTAAGGTACAGTGTGCGTTTGGCATGCACTGGTTACTGATTTGCCTTCAACTGAGTTTTCCTCTGTCAGAAGGAACAGGCACTTGTTTAAGGGTCAGATGTTTATTCAGGAGGAAGGAGAAGGTAATATTGAACAGGAGGATTAATTGGTTACATGTATGGGTGTGTGGTTATCTGAAAACAAGAACAAGAAAACATATATAATATTAGGGAACAAACGAGGAAAAGAAAGAAACGTACTATGACACAAAGGAACCACAAGTGGGCGCTCCAGCACAAGGAAACACCCATAAACATTGAAGCAATGTTTTAAATTAGCGATAGCTCCTTTTACCATTAACTATAAACTACAAGAACTATACGTTCAAATAAACTGCCAAATATACATTTGGCAGTTTTGGCATTATGGGTAATGTAGTCCCATGCCAGACTTTTAACAGCGAGCGTGGTTTGTTGGTTTGGTGATTTTGTGGTTTGGTGGTTTGTCAGTTTGTTTTGGTGGTTTGTTGGTTTGGAGGTTTGGCGGTTTGGCGGTTTGTTGGATTAGTGGTTTGGTAGTTTGGTGGTTTGGTGGTTTGGTGGTTTGTTGGTTTGTTGGTTTGGTGGTTTGGTGGTTTGTTGGTTTGTTGGTTTGGTAGTTTGTTGGTTTGTTGGTTTGGTGGTTTGTTGGTTTGTTGGTTTGGTGGTTTGTTGGTTTGTTGGTTTGGTGGTTTGGTGGTTTGTTGGTTTGTTGGTTTGGTGGTTTGTTGGTTTGTTGGTTTGGTGGTTTGGTGGTTTGTTGGTTTGGTGGTTTGGTGGTTTGGTGGTTTGGTGGTTTCTTGGTTTGTTGGTTTGGTAGTTTGTTGGTTTCTTGGTTTGTTGGTTTGGTAGTTTGTTGGATTCTTGGTTTCTTGGTTTGGTAGTTTGGTGGTTTGTTGGTTTGTTGGTTTGGTAGTTTGTTGGTTTGTTGATTTTGTGGTTTGGCGGTTTGTTGGTTTAGTGGTTTGGTGGTTTGTTGGATTAGTGGTTTGTTGGTTTGGTGGTTTGTTGGGTTGTTGGCTTAGTGGTTTGGTGATTTTGTGGTTTGTTGGTTTGTTGGTTTAGTGGTTTGGTGGTTTGTTGGATTAGTGGTTTGCTGGTTTGGTGGTTTGTAGGGTTGTTGGTTTGGCGGTTTGTTGGGTTGTTGGTTTTGCGGTTTGTTGGGTTGTTGGTTTAGTGGTTTGTTGGTTTGTTGGTTTGTTGGTTTGGTGGTTTGTTGGTTTGGTGGTTTGGTGGTTTGGTGGATTAGTGGTTTGTTGGTTTGGTGGTTTGTTGGTTTGTTGGTTTGTTGGTTTGTTGGTTTGTTGGTTTGTTGGTTTGGTGGTTTGTTGGATTAGTGGTTTGTTGGTTTGGTGGTTTGGACGTGTTTATCGTTCAAATGATCCGTCAGGCTGGAGCAGTTTCGGTGATCGGAAAATTCTTTTTGACAAAAGCTCCAAATCACGGCGTTCTTGTTGATCTTGTTGGTCTTCGTTCTTTTTAAACTTTCCGTTCAAAGTCCCTGGCAGCGATTCGCTCGCCGCACGCCAAATTTAAAATGCACATTGAATTGTCGCTCATAATTAATTGCGTTAATTTTTATAACGCGTTAATTTGCAGTGTAATTAATTAATCAAATAAACGCGTTAAACCGACAGCCCTAAAAAATACACTTCCAGCTTCCTGTTATATTTTGTCGTTCAAAAGATATCATATTTTATCAGAAATTGTTAATCGCCATGGAAGTGCTCCTAATCTTTCATCATTCTGAAAACCCATGGATAGTAGCAGGTTAATTAGCAGGTTAATTAGAAAGTTTATTGCAAATTGCTTGGAATATCCCACAGTATGGCTTTAGACTCACATATCATACTGTATGTTTATTCAATTCCAGTATTTATAAGTCATAAATACTTAAGTCTGGTGGTGTGAGCTTGCTTTCTTGTTTCAACGGAGCTCCATTGATGGAATGTACTGTACATAGCGAACCCACTATAGCCGCCGCGTTCCAAATAGGAAGTGAGCATGGGCACACTTCTGGCTCCATCGACTCTGGATCCAATTGACTTTACACTGAAAATGGTCCCCCCTGTCCCCACACTGTGCTACAACAGAAAGAAGCTGATCTTTTATTTTAATAAGTTTCCATAACTGAAAATACGGCGGTTTATCACAAGATCGAGTCAGTATTTGGTGAGATTTTTTTATTTTTATATCTGCCATTTTATATTTTTGCCATCTTGAGTCTGCGGTCTCTTTTGTCCGATCATGGCATAAAACGTCTGTCTCCAAGGCCTTGTTTTAATACTGGTTTAGTCCTGGTTTAATCTTAGTTTAGTCCTGGTTTAGTCCCTTTTCAGTCTTGTTTTAATACTTGTTTAGTCATAGTTTAGTCCTGGTTTAGCCCCTTTCAGCCTTGTTTTAATACTGGTTTAGTCCTGGTTTAATCTTAGTTTAGTCCTGGTTTAGTCTTAGTTTAGGCCTGGTTTAGCCTTGTTTTAATACTGGTTTAGTGCTGGTTTAGACTTGATTTAGTCCCTGTTCAGTCTTGTTTTAATACTGCTTTAGTCCTGGTTTAGTCTTAGTTTAGTCCTGGTTTAGCCCCTGTTCAGCCTTGTTTTAATACTGGTTTAGTCCTGGTTTAATCTTAGTTTAGTCCTGGTTTAGTCCCTTTTCAGTCTTGTTTTAATACTTGTTTAGTCTTAGTTTAGTCCTGGTTTAGTCCCTTTTCAGTCTTGTTTTAATACTGGTTTAGTCCTGGTTTAGTCTTAGTTTAGTCCTGGTTTAGTCTTAGTTTAGGCCTGGTTTAGCCTTGTTTTAATACTGGTTTAGTGCTGGTTTAGACTTGATTTAGTCCCTGTTCAGTCTTGTTTTAATACTGCTTTAGTCCTGGTTTAGTCTTAGTTTAGTCCTGGTTTAGCCCCTGTTCAGCCTTGTTTTAATACTGGTTTAGTCCTGGTTTAATCTTAGTTTAGTCCTGGTTTAGTCCCTTTTCAGTCTTGTTTTAATACTTGTTTAGTCATAGTTTAGTCCCGGTTTAGTCCCTTTTCAGTCTTGTTTTAATACTTGTTTAGTCTTAGTTTAGTTCCGGTTTAGTCCCTTTTCAGTCTTGTTTTAATACTCGTTTAGTCTTAGTTTAGTCCCGGTTTAGTCCCTTTTCAGTCTTGTTTTAATACTTGTTTAGTCTTAGTTTAGTCCTGGTTTAGTCCCTTTTCAGTCTTGTTTTAATACTGGTTTAGTCTTAGTTTAGTCCTGGTTTAGCCCCTGTTCAGCCTTGTTTTAATACTGGTTTAGTCCTGGTTTAATCTTAGTTTAGTCCTGGTTTAGTCCCTTTTCAGTCTTGTTTTAATACTTGTTTAGTCATAGTTTAGTCCCGGTTTAGTCCCTTTTCAGTCTTGTTTTAATACTTGTTTAGTCTTAGTTTAGTTCCGGTTTAGTCCCTTTTCAGTCTTGTTTTAATACTCGTTTAGTCTTAGTTTAGTCCCGGTTTAGTCCCTTTTCAGACTTGTTTTAATACTGGTTTAATCTTAGTTTAGTCCTGGTTTAGCCCCTGTTCAGTCTTGTTTTAATACTGGTTTAGTCCTGGTTTAGTCTTAGTTTAGTCCTGGTTTAGTCCCTTTTCAGTCTTGTTTTAATACTTGTTTAGTCTTAGTTTAGTCCTGGCTTAGTCCCTTTTCAGTCTTGTTTTAATACTGGTTTAGTCCTGGTTTAGTCTTAGTTTAGTCCTGGTTTAGCCCCTGTTCAGTCTTGTTTTAATACTGGTTTAGTCCTGGTTTAGTCTTAGTTTAGTCCTGGTTTAGCCCCTGTTCAGTCTTGTTTTAATACTGGTTTAGTGCTGGTTTAGTCTTGGTTTAGTCCTGAGTCAGGTCTGCTTTAGCCCTGGTGTTGCTCTGGTTTAGACTTGGTTTAGTCCCTGTTCAGTCTTGTTTTAATACTGGTTTAGTCTTAGTTTAGTCCTGGTTTAGCCCCTGTTCAGCCTTGTTTTAATGCTGGTTTAGTCCGGGTTTAATCTTAGTTTAGTCCTGGTTTAGTCCCTTTTCAATCTTATTCTAATACTGGTTTAGTCCTGAGTCAGGACTGCTTTAGTCCTGGTGTTGCTCTGGTTTAGTCCTGGTTTAGTCGCCGTGTTGTCCCCTCTCTCTGTACCTCCTGCTGTGAGCCTCGTCGTTTTGGTCTTAAAATGTTCGTATTGACCCTCTCTACATGATTCTGGGGTTTTTATTTTGATATTTTGTCCATAAATAAATTCCTATTCTGATTATGGAAATCAGCTCCAAGTTGGCCTCTATAACTGCTAGCCTCGTGAGCTTCGTTTCACTGGAGCTGAACGCTGTGGGTGACGTCGCACTCACTTAGTTCACTTCTTTAAACGGTCTGTGTTAGAGGGATTCGGGTTTAATACTCAGCGCTACTTCCTGTATGTTTGTCTCAACTTTTCTTTCCATAAACTGAAACCGAACTGAAAACCGAAAAGTTCCACAGTGCATCTTTAACTCCTTGCTGTGTTCAGATCTGAGCGTTTGTCTGGAGCAGTTGGAGCGGAGCGTGCACCAGCAGACGCAGAGATTATCCTCCCTCCTGTCGCGTTCCCACAGCCTGCAGTCGGACACGCAGAGGCACACCGAGCAGGCGCTGCGCCCCCTGGAGGACGAGCTGCAACAGCGCCACCTGCAGGGAGAGCGGATCACTGCAGCACTGGAGGAGACCGAGAGGGAGATGCACAACGTGGACAGAAAGATCAGGGTGAGGCTCCACTGTGCCATAAACTAGGAGAGACGTCTATAGTGCCCTCTGCTGTTTCGACTGAATAAATGTTTCTGAACAGCACAAATGATGCCGCAACAGCAGTCACGTCACAAAACTGGTGATTTAACTAAAAGAAAACAAAAAACAAAAAACTAGGAAGCGAAGTTGTCTGCACACTGAGAACATAAAAATTAGTCTTTATTTGAAGGGACAGTGTACAGAGACATTATGCTTATGCGGCACGGTAGCTGAGTGGCTAGCACTCATGCTTCACAGCTAGAAGGTTCTGGGTTCGATCCCCGGGTCGCCCGGGCCTTTCTGTGTGGAGTTTGCATGTTCTCCCCGTGTCTGGGTGGGTTTCCTCCGGGCACTCCGGTTTCCCCCATCAACCCAAAACATGCTCCAGGTAAAATCCTCCAGCTGAGGTCCTGACCAAACCGAAGCAAGAAGATCATGGAGATGGTCCCCGGCGCCTGAAAGACGAGCTGCCCACTGCTCCTGAAGGATGGGTCAAATGCAGAGAAATAATTTCCCTACGGGGATAAATAAAGTGTGTCTTCTTCTTCTTCTTCTAAAACAGATGTACTGCACCAAATTATAGCTAATTTTCCAACAGCTCGTTTCCATCTGCAGTCCCTGAGGAACAATAATACAATGCAATTTACTACCCGGTTCCGGTTTGGCGAATGCTGGCGCGTTTTTTGGCTGCCGCTGCCACTCCGTGTTTTTCGGAGTAATAATGCCTAAGGACTGCATTTGTGGTTTATAAGTGGTCGGCACACTACTTTTAAACATCTCACCACAACACATAAACTGTCAGCGTGATCGTGCGTGTGTTTGTGTATTATTATTATTACTAGTGCTGTCAGGCGATTAAAAAAAATGTATCTAATTAATTACAGGATTTGTAATGAATTAATCTAATTAATCGCATTTTGAGAGAGAGATTCAGATTCAGATTAAGGTCGTTTTCACACCTGCCTTGTTTGGTTTGTTTAAAATGAACCAGAGTTCGTTTGCTCCTTTGATTCAGACCTTTTGGGCTGGTGTGAATAAAAAACAAAAATCTCGGTCTTGGCACGGTTCCATTCGAACTCTGGTGCAGTTCGTTTGAGGTGAGAATGCAGACCGGACTCGATCCGACACAAGTTGGCTTTTTGTACTTAAAGGAAAATTAACGTTTTTTTTTACAATCTGAGCCTTCTTTCAGCAATAAAACAAGTAGTTTTACTCACCCATAGCACTTTGGTGTCAATTGGAGCAGTATCGCAGAACTTGTGTTGTAGCCGTTCTGTTCTACTAATGATCCCGTATCCGTTAGCGTGAGTGCTCGGGGCATTACTTTGCGGTGTCCAAATAACACAAACTTTAGCATTTTCAAATCACAGAAGATCGCTGTGTCAGGGTAGACTTTTAGTGGATTCCAAAACGGCCTGAAACCCGATATCCAGCTATAGTTTCATTTGATGACATCATCAGAGAGGACAGTGCGCATGCGTGAACTCAGCTGTTTTGTAAACACCGCTAGTCCGAAAGAAGCTAACACCGCTCTGAACTTTACTTTTCTGTTGCGATATCGGGTTTCAGGCCGTTTTGGAATCCACTAAAAGTCTACCCTGACACAGCGATCTTCTGTGATTTGAAAAGTGCTAAAGTTTGTGTTATTTGGACACCGCAAAGTAATGCCCCGAGCACTCACGCTAACGGATACGGGATCATTAGTAGAACAGAACGGCTCAACATAAGTTCTGCGATACTGCTCCAATTGACACCAAACTGCTATGGGTGAGTAAAACTACTTGTTTTATTGCCGAAAGAAGGCTCAGATTGTAAAAAAAACGTTACTTTTCCTTTAACGAGCTTCCGTCGTATGTCGAGCGTTATGGGAAACCGAGGCTGACGAAACTAAACAAAACTAAACGAGGCTTACTTATGTTTTGCGTGAAGAGCAAGAGTCAGAACTTGATGCTCACATGAGTTCTGTCCTCTGTAGTCGTCTTGTCCTGTGTCTTCGTCGTTTGTAAATTGATTGTAAAATAGTGTAAACCTCACGATGCTGCTCAGACATTTGTGAGAACTGTAAAAACTGAGCAAACCATATCGCTAAGGCTGGATTGAAAACAGCACGTAACACCATGACTCTCCTCCTTCTGGGTTTGGACAGGGCTCATTTCAGCACATTTCTCAGCACACGTGGTTTTGTTTACAGATGTTGGTTCGTTTGGGGAAAAACTGCAGTGTGAAAGCGAACCGCACCAAAATAAAAAAATGTTTTTAAAAAATTGGGTCCGGACCAAAGCAAGTGAACTATCGGACTTTCCTGGAGTGAAAACGACCTCAGATTCAAGTATTTATTGTCATTGCACAAGAGAGAACAACGAAAGTGTGTTTGGAGCATCCACATACGTAATTGTAAAGTGCGAAATAGTAAAGTGCAAACCCAGTGAAATAAATAAATACCCCTCAATAACCCCTAAATAACCCCAGTGTAAACGTTTTGTAAACATTTGGACATGAGTACAGCAGCAGTATTGGCAGCAGCATCAGGGCAGGTCATTAATATTATCATTAAAGTGCATTAGAGCAGGGCCACTTGACGATTCATTCAAACTCGTCTCTCTGTATTCAGACCAGACCAGGTCTTTAAACTTAAATTTGTGAATATTTTAGCAGAGCTTTTGCTGTAAATCCAGAACATTCCACATTTTTACCCCACACACAGTCACACAGAAACTTTCACGAGTGTTTCTGACATTCTGCAAAATGAAGTTTCCATAACGTCTCAGATTATAAATGTTCTCTTTAAGAGCAAAACATTTTTAAAAATTTTTAGTTTTTAGTTTATTAAATGCTTTAAAAAGCATAATCACTGTATAATATTTTACAAGGTCATTACATTTGAATAACTTTGACTGAGTAAAAAGATCATGAGTGAGTTCTAAGAAGCCGACCTTGTGAATGATCCACACGGCTCTTTTCTGCAGAAGAAATAGTGGATTAATTGAACATTGGTAATTATTACCCCAAACTTCAACACAGTATATAAAATAGGGAAGAATCAAAGAACAATATAGAATTCGAAGTACATTGTGATCGAGGTTATGCTTAGCTTTATTTATAATTGAGAGGCTTTTGGCTATTTGTGTTTTTATGTGCCTGATGTGGGCTTTCCATGATCATTTACTAAATGAGAATAGTGACATTATGCAGCAATGCAAAACCAGTTCAGAACTATTGATTGGTGAGTGTGGTTATTGTCCATGGGAGGGGGGGCAGTGTTCAATAGCCTCACAGCTTGTGGGTACAGTCTGTGTGTTCTGCACCTTCTCCCTGAGGGCAGCAGCAGCAGATTGGGAGTGAGCGAGTCGATCAAGCGAACCCACTTTGCAATTGAGTTTGTCAGTTTTCAAGTGTTTGCTTTGCTCATTCGTTTCCCAAATTCTGCAAGCGTGGTTTGTTGAAGTGCGCTCTATCACCGGTAACGATGGAACTTGCTCTTGGACGTGTTTATCGTTCAAATGATCCGTCAGGCCGGAGCAGCTTCGGTGATCGGAAAATTCTTTTTGACAAAAGTTCCAAATCACGGCGTTCTTGTTTATCGTCCCGTCTTCGTTCTTTTTATAAATAAACTTCCCGTTCAAAGGCCCTGGCAGCGATTCGCTCGCCGCACGCCAAATTTAAAATGCCTATTGAATTGCCGCTCATAATTAATTGCGTTAATTTTTATAACGCGATAATTTGCAGTGTAATTAATCTAATTAATGCGTTAAACTGACAGCCCTACAATTTACACATTCAACAATATAAAGCCCACACATTCAGCAGCTCACATACAACATTCACATCACAATATTTAAGAGAAAACTTATTAATACATTTTTAAAAGTTGAAACATTCTTAAAAGTTGAAACATATTACATATTTTAAAACATAGCACACAGAGAACAGACTTTTCAGTCCAGATCTAAAATATAGCAGATTAAGATTAAGACTTTATTGATCTCACACACAGTGACACAGGAGAAATTTTACTTCTGCATTTGACCCATCTTTTTTTCAGGAGCAGTGGGCAGGCCATCTTTAGTCCAAGTTCAGTCCAGGTTCAGTCCAGGTTTAGTCCAGGTTTAGTCCAGGTTCAGTCCAGGTTTAGTCCAGGTTTAGTCCAGGTTCAGTCCAGGTTTAGTCCAGGTTTAGTCCAGATTCGGTCCAGGTTTAGTCCAGGTTTAGTCCAGGTTTAGTCCAGATTCGGTCCAGGTTTAGTCCAGGTTTAGTCCAGGTTTAGTCCAGGTTCAGTCCAGGTTTAGTCCAGATTCGGTCCAGGTTTAGTCCAGGTTTAGTCCAGGTTTAGTCCAGATTCGGTCCAGGTTCAGTCCAGGTTTAGTCCAGATTCGGTCCAGGTTTAGTCCAGGTTTAGTCCAGGTTTAGTCCAGATTCGGTCCAGGTTTAGTCCAGGTTTAGTCCAGATTCGGTCTAGGTTTAGTCCAGGTTTAGTCCAGGCTTAGTCCAGATTCGGTCCAGGTTTAGTCCAGGTTTCGTCCCGGTTTAGTCCAGATTTAGTCCAGGTTTCGTCCAGGTTTAGTCCAGACTTAGTCCAGCTTTAGTCCAGGTTTAGTCCAGATTCGGTCTAGGTTTAGTCCAGGTTTAGTACGGATTTAGTCCAGGTTTAGTCCAGGTTTAGTCCAGGTTTAGTCTAGGTTTAGTCCAGGTTTAGTCCAGATTCGGTCTAGGTTTAGTCCAGGTTTAGTTCGGATTTAGTCCAGGTTTAGTCCAGGTTTAGTCCAGGATTAGTCCAGGTTTAGTCCAGGTTTAGTCTAGGTTTAGTCCAGGTTTAGTCTAGGTTTAGTCCAGGTTTAGTCCAGATTCGGTCTAGGTTTAGTCCAGGTTTAGTTCGGATTTAGTCCAGGTTTAGTCTAGGTTTAGTCCAGGTTTAGTCCAGGTTTAGTCCAGGTTTAGTCCAGGTTCAGTCCAGGTTTAGTCCAGGTTTAGTCCAGATTCGGTCCAGGTTTAGTCCAGGTTTAGTCCAGGTTTAGTCCAGATTCGGTCCAGGTTTAGTCCAGGTTTAGTCCAGGTTTAGTCCAGGTTCAGTCCAGGTTTAGTCCAGATTCGGTCCAGGTTCAGTCCAGGTTTAGTCCGGGTTTAGTCCAGATTCGGTCTAGGTTTAGTCCAGGTTTAGTCCAGGTTTAGCCCAGGTTCAGTCCAGGTTTAGTCCAGGTTTAGTCCAGGTTTAGTCCAGATTCGGTCCAGGTTTAGTCCAGGTTTAGTCCAGATTCGGTCTAGGTTTAGTCCAGGTTTAGTCCAGGCTTAGTCCAGATTCGGTCCAGGTTTAGTCCAGGTTTCGTCCCGGTTTAGTCCAGATTTAGTCCAGGTTTCGTCCAGGTTTAGTCCAGACTTAGTCCAGCTTTAGTCCAGGTTTAGTCCAGATTCGGTCTAGGTTTAGTCCAGGTTTAGTACGGATTTAGTCCAGGTTTAGTCCAGGTTTAGTCCAGGTTTAGTCTAGGTTTAGTCCAGGTTTAGTCTAGGTTTAGTCCAGGTTTAGTCCAGATTCGGTCTAGGTTTAGTCCAGGTTTAGTTCGGATTTAGTCCAGGTTTAGTCCAGGTTTAGTCCAGGTTTAGTCCAGGTTTAGTCCAGGTTTAGTCCAGGTTTAGTCCAGGTTTAGTCCAGGATTAGTCCAGGTTTAGTCCAGGTTTAGTCCAGGATTAGTCCAGGTTTAGTCCAGGTTTAGTACAGGTTGTTATTGATGTTGCAGTGATCGAGATACCGGAATTTGAAGTAAACATTTCTGCTCAATGGCTCTATGATCAATTGGGCCAATTTAGCAGGATCCCTGGGGGCCAACAGAGGGCCGGATTTGACCCCTGGGGGTAAAAAGTAAAAAGAAAAGGAAAAAAATTGTAAAAAAGTACAGACGCACGTTCTCAAATGTAGTGAAGTAAAAGTAAAGTTTCCACATTAAAATGTACTTCAGTAAAGTACAGATACTTAAATATTGTACTTTTGTACTTTGTTACCTTCCAGCACTTGACATTTCTGACCCGGTTTTGTCTTGTTCACAGACGCAGAGACAGATGATGGAGGATCTGAGTAAAGAAATCCGACAGTGTAACCTGCAGCAATTCATCCTCCAGGCCTCAGGCTCCGCCCCCTCCGACATCCCCGTCCAATCAGGAACAGGTCCGGCCCCCTCTGACCTGTTTGTCCAATCAGGAACAGACTCGGGACCTTACGACATAACCAACCTCTGGCCGGGTTCAGAGATTTACCTCAGCAACGCAGGCATCCTGGAGTAGAGTCTGGTTTAGTCCTGGTTTAGTCCAGATTCGGTCTAGGTTTAGTCCAGGTTTAGTCCAGGTTTAGTCTAGGTTTAGTCTAGGTTTAGTCCAGGTTTAGTCCAGGTTTAGTCCAGGTTTAGTCCAGGTTTAGTCTAGGTTTAGTCTAGGTTTAGTCTAGGTTTAGTCCAGGTTTAGTCCAGGTTTAATCCAAGTTTAGTCTAGGTTTAGTCTAGGTTTAGTCTAGGTTTAGTCCGGGTTTAGTCCAAGTTTAGTCTAGGTTTAGTCTAGGTTTAGTCCAGGTTTAGTCTAGGTTTAGTCTAGGTTTAGTCCAGGTTTAGTCCAGGTTTAGTCCAGGTTTAGTCCAGGTTTAATCCAGGTTTAATCCAGGTTTAGTCCAGGTTTAGTCCAGGTTTAGTCCAAGTTTAGTCCAGGTTTAGTCTAGGTTTAGTCCAAGTTTAGTCCAGGTTTAGTCTAGGTTTAGTCCAGGTTTAGTCCAAGTTTAGTCCAGGTTTAGTCCAAGTTTAGTCCAGGTTTAGTCTAGGTTTAGTCCAGGTTTAGTCCAAATTTAGTCCAGGTTTAGTCCAGGTTTAGTCCAGGTTTAGTCTAGGTTTAGTCTAGGTTTAGTCTAGGTTTAGTCCAGGTTTAGTCCAGGTTTAGTCCAGGTTTAGTCTAGGTTTAGTCTAGGTTTAGTCCAGGTTTAGTCCAGGTTTAGTCCAGGTTTAGTCCAGGTTTAGTCCAGGTTGTTATTGATGTTGCAGTGATCGAGATACCGGAATTTAATGGCTTTATGATCAATTGGGCCAATTCAGCAGGATCCCTGGGGGCCAAAAGAGGGCCGGATTTGACCCATGGGCCATAGTTTGAACACCCCTGGACTAGAACGATATGACGACAAAAACAGCTGTGATCTGATCCATGTGCAGTGTTTATAAATAATATTTTTAACATTTATTTAGTTACAGAACACTGAAAATCTATTTTAAAACTCTAAACATGCCCCAATTCTTGCCTGGGATCCATAACACACACTTCTCCAATACAAAGATTTGAGTGTGGTCACTGATCAACTTCCCTGTTTTCAGATGGACATGATTGACAAGTGGATTAGCCAATCAGACAGTCACACGGTCAAGCATCAAAACAAACATGGCTGCGTACGAAAATAAAAGTACTCTGGTAATCACATTTTATTCAAGCCCCGTCTGACACTGTGCTACAGCAGAAAGAAGCTGATGTTTTTTATTTTAATATAAGTTTCCATAACTGAAAATACGGCGGTTTAGTCAGTAGATCGAGTCAGTATTTGGTGAGATTTTTTATATCTGTTTTTTGCCATCTTGAGTCTGTGGTCTCTTTTGGCCGATCATAGCCTAAAACCTGACTCCAGCCTTGTTCAGTCCTTCTCTAACACTGGTTTAGACCTTGTTTAGTCCTAGTTTAGCCCCTGTTCAGTCTCGTTTTAATATTGGTTTAGTCCTGGTTTATTCCCTTTTCAGTCTTATTCTAATACTGGTTTGGTTTAGTCCCAGTTCAGTCTTGATTTAATACTGGTTTAGTCCTGGTTTAGTCTTAGTTTAGTCCTGGTTTAGTTTTTTCAGTCTTATTCTACACTGGTTTAGTCTTGGTTTAGTCCTGAGTCAGGTCTGCTTTAGTCCTGGTGTTGCTCTGGTTTAGACCTGGTTTAGTCCTGGTTTAGTCCCTGTTCGGTCTTGTTTTAAAACTGGTTTAGTCCTGGTTTAGTCGTAGGTTAGTCCTGGTTTAGTCCCTTTTCAGTCT
Source organism: Paratrypauchen microcephalus (assembly GCA_036785185.1). NCBI lineage: Eukaryota > Metazoa > Chordata > Actinopteri > Gobiiformes > Gobiidae > Paratrypauchen > Paratrypauchen microcephalus. The sequence goes on along the minus strand of JAVJIX010000084.1, from coordinate 2,276,332 downwards.
TGTTTTAATACTTTAATACTTAGTTTCTTGCGCAGCCACGCCTTAGCTAAAGCGTGTGGGAGCTAGCGCCCTCTAGGGTCAGACCTCCAGCGTGGCAGTGTGGTTCACTCCAAACTCAACCAGTGGGAACGAGGCTTACTGGCTCTAGGAACATTGGATATTGCAGCTCTGAGCGCTTTTTTAAAATGTATTTTTACTATAAATATTATGTACTTATTAAATGCACATATAGGTAATATATATATATATGTAATGGTGAGTGGATATAAGAATAAAATGCTTTTAGTTATTTTATTTTTTATTGAAGGAACTGTCTATGGCCGGTTTGAACAAAGCAAAAAAATAAATAAAATAAAGAACCGTGTACAGGTTAAATGAAGGTGTAAATATGACTGAACATGTATTTTTATAATTATGTGTTTTTATTTTATATCCTTTGTACTGCGTGTTTTCAATGTACTTTTGAAATTGTCGAAAATGTAATATAATATAAGCTGTTCCACTGCCCAGTCTTTTGTTTACCAAACTTATACTTTGTACAAATACTTAAAGGCGCATTGTGTAACTTTTCTGGTGGAGGGTACGCCATCGACTGCTTTGTCTGGAATGTTCCACAGCACAGCATTAAACTTTCCATGTTTCATTTGGTATTATTTTATTTTATTGCTAAATATGACATGCATTCGTAGGCCTACAGTGCAGGGTCACTCCTCCACACATCTGGTTTGTAACTTGGCTTGGCCTCTTATGTCAGAGGTATGTCTTATGTCACAGAGATACAAAGGCTCGATTTAAGGCTTATATTTAATATTTTTCATACTGTGGAACATTAGAGGCAAAGCAGTGACATTTCCATGGAGATGACAGACCCTAGTGCAGCTTTAAACCCATGAAGTTTAATTTATTTTAGAGGGACGTACATTATACCTGCGGAAGGAAGATGTTAATGTTTTTATTATTCAACTTTTTTTGCTTTACCTTTGTGAGAATTTTGTATTTGTATTAACAGTCACTGTTGCATAGTCTGTGGTTTAAGTAAAAATATAAGAGGAATATTAATTTTTTTTAACAATCTGAACCTTATTTCTGTAATAAAACAAGTTGTTTTACTCACCCATAGCACTTTGGTGTCATTTGGAGCAGTTTCGTAGATGTTGTAGTTTAGCGATATCCGTTAACGTGAGTGCTTGAGGCATGACGTTGCAGTCACCAAATAACACAAACTTTATCACTTTTCAAATTACAGAAGCTCAATGTCTTAGTCTACACTTTAGTTTGAGTCAAAAGTGCCTCTAATCCGATATTTATCCATAGTTTGGAGTAGATGAGGAGGACGGTGCACATGTGCTCAGTCACAGCTGATTTGCAGATAAGAAGACGCTCAGAACTTTTCTGTTGCGAGCGACACATGGCAGAAGATTGGGACTTTGAGGCTGAAGAGGACTTATGGAGGACTGAGGACTGAAGAGGAGTATACGGATGAGGAGACAGAATGGATACAGAAAGAATGAAGCGGAGACAGTTTTAGGAGCAGCAGAGAACAGCCATCGGGTTCACGTTACTTCTCAGAATCGTGCGCTGAATCCGCTGGCCTTCTTTTGTTTCCTTTGCTGGTAAAAAATGGTCCTGACTGAAGTGGGTACTGCAAACACGATGGTCCAAACGTCTTACAGCTTTGCCTTTCATGTTTGGGTCCCGAGAGCTGAGAGCGAAATCAGCTGTGACTGAGCACATGTGCACTGTCCTCCTCATCTACTCCAAACTATGGATAAATCTCAGATTAGAGGCACTTTTGACTCAAACTAAAGTGTAGACTAAGACATTGAGCTTCTGTAATTTGAAAAGTGATAAAGTTTGTGTTATTTTGGTGACTGCAACGTCGTGCCCCAAGCACTCACGTTAACGGATATCGCTAAACTACAACATCTACGAAACTGCTCCATATGACACCAAAGTGCTATGGGTGAGTAAAACAACTTGTTTTATTACAGAAATAAGGCTCAGATTGTAAAAAACGTTAATATTCCTTTAAACTGCCTATTTAAAAATATACTTAGAAAGTTAGAGTACTTCATGCAGATTTTGAGATCTAATAAAACTTCAAATGTAAAGATGTTGATAAAGATTTGTACTGAACTTTTACTTTGTCACATTCCACCACAGACAACAACGGATACTCACCTTTTTGCCTGCAGGTGTAACGGCTGCTGAACTCTTCGTCAGGCCGTATACGACAGGACACAGTGTGAAGTCGGTCGGCTTTACTCCTGTGACAGATAAATACTCTATGAATATGTCTTCACACATATCAGCACTTCTCCCCTCTGCAGTCGTGTTACTCAGACCCTCCAGGATTTCGCGGGCATTTTTTGTGATTGTTGCAGCTAAAATGCCTGAATTTGCGGGAGCTTTTCCAAAAAGTTGTGATGAAAGTTGCGGTGCTTTTAAGGTTTTTGTTGCGATTTTGTTGCGGGAGGAAGTGAAAGTTGCGATAAATAGTTGCGATTTTCCCTTTTTGTAATTAAAATTGAGTAATATTTTGAATACTGAGTTATTACTGACAAAGAATAATACAAAGACACAGAGATCACAGATATGGTCCTAAAACAACCTTACCAACATCGAAAATAAATTACTGCTAGGAGGGGAACTGTTTCGCCCGGTCTTTTGCTGTTATTTTTGTGGGCAAATGGCGCCGCAGACATGTTTCTTTGCCATTAGAAGCCGTGTCCCAATTCCCAGAGTGCGCGGCTCGGAGCGTGGCCCGAAGGGCATGTGCGTCACACATTTCGACAGTAAACCGGCGCGACGACTGCTGTCCCACTTCTTTTTTGTCCCATGCGCAGTTAACACGCGGTCCGAAGACCGCAGTCGTTAAGCGGTCCGCGGACTGCAGTCGGGGCTGAGCAAGTGTGCACCTCCTTGACTGCAGTCTGAGCCCCCTTCGGGCCGCGCTCCGAACTGGGAACTCTGGGAACTGGGACACGGCCGCAGTTCCGTTTTGTCACAAGTAAGGCAGAAGGAAGTTGGTCGGCGTTCAATATGTCGCCGATGATTGGTCAAAATTAGTAAAAATTGCGGGAAAGTTGCAGTGATTGGTCAAAATTGTCACAGCCCCTCTGATCTCATCTGCCACTCCCTCAGTGGCCACCTCCTTCCCTTCCCCTTCTGGTGTTCCAGGAGTGGAGACAGGTGTGCTGGAGCCAGACTCGGCTGAACCCACTCTCCAATCAACAGGGTGTAAGAGCCAGTCAAGCCAGCTCAGCGGTGCCAGATCGTAATACTTCGTAGTGATGGCCAAATGAAGCACCATGAACCATCTGAGGCTTTCAGGCAATTGTACCGGTACAGGAGCCAATGCCTCGCCAAATGATTCAATATGTTCAACTACACCATCTTGTGGACACAAAAATGTAACACATGTAAAAAGAAAAACCAAATGGAATCTAAATTTCATTTAAAACATTACACTCAGTGGTTGCATTTATCAAATAAAAAAGATCCTCAATTTTCTAATCTTCTTCTGCATCAAGTTTTATTTTATTTTCTTTTAAGCACTATCCACATCAAGCACCTCAGAGAGAGACAGACAACATGACTGTAAACTGTCCCAGTGCCTCTTGCTTCTTCTGTTCCACTCTCTGAACCACTTCAGCAGTGGCATGATCCATGCAATTTGCTTAAATAACACAAATATAATTTCTGAGCAGAAAGAATGTTGAGCTGACTGTACATCATATTCAGTGAGACAAAAAACTAATACAAGAATATACGTAGGTTACACAGCCATATTCTGGTAGTAAAACCAATATGCTCTATAAATAAAAAAGCTTCTTTTAGCATGTGAAAGTTACAATGAAGTGAAAGTGAATTAAAAAATCGCAGTAGCCTATGAAGTGTGAGTGTGCAGTAACACAGTAAATGAACCAATGACGTCATCTTCACCAAAGCGAGGCCTCACATTCACAGGTCACGTGACCGGTGGGAAGTGAGGCTTAACTTTATGCCGGTCACGTGGTTTTTGGCAATCTGACGCAAGCCTCGAATCGGGGCTTCACTCGACACGCCCCCTTTTACTCGGTACAAGCCTCAGTGCCTCGGCTTCAAATGACCCATCACTAATACTTCGTCTGTTAGTGCTATGTTCTTGCTACATATGTTTGCCTACCTACGACTTCAATTACTTAATCTTTTGTTCATCTGCCTCAGATCTCTGTGCTCCAGTCACCTGCTCCAGTCTCCAGCTCTGACCTGCCCTGCTCCAGAGTCCTGCTCTCTTCATCATATTACTGGATTAAATCTGTAACAAATACCAACTATTCTCCTTTGACCTGTGTCTGCTCTTGGGTTCCTCCGTTATCCGTGACAGTACGATCTGGCCAGACATGAACCCAGCAGACTCTGACCCGCTCAACCAGACTCTTAGGGCACAATCTACGCTGTTGGAGCAGCATGATGGCACGTTAAGGGCTCTTATGGAACACATGAAGGAATTATCTGTTAATCTCTCCAGTCTTCGTTCAAAGATGATCGCCTTGACACCTCAAGCTGCTGCTGCTAACCCCCTTCCTGCCCAATTCTCACCCTACAAGAGAGGCTTTTGTTCCCCCTCCTGCACCATACTGTAGAGACCTTGGTTCCTGTAAGTCCTTTTTGACTCAGTGCTCTCTCATTTTTGAACAACAACCCCTCACATATTCAAGTGACCGAGCTAAAATCGCTTTTCTGATTGGTTGTTTACGAGGTCATGCATTGAGTTGGGCCTCTGCTGTATGGGAGAAGCAAACCCTGTTCATCCTACTCAGCATTTACTTCTGAGATGAGGCAAGTTTTTGATCACCCTGTCAGTGGCAAGGAGGCAACTAAGCGGCTTCTGTCCCTACACCAAGGAAACCGTAGTGTTGCTGAACTGGCCATTGAGTTTCGCACCCTTGCAGCTGAGTGGTTGGAATGATGAGGCTCTTCAGGGTGCCTTCCTTAATGCACTTTCCGACAACCTAAAATACAAAATGGCTTGCCGGGATGACCCAAGTAACCTCAACGACCTCATTGATTTGGCTATACGAGTGGATAACCGCATTCGGGACCGCCGGCGTGAGAGAGCTTTTAAGCTGTCCATCGCTCGTAAACCATTCCACTTAAGTTCCACTTTCCCTTCCATCACCACTCCTGCTTCCCCTGCTGCTCAACCATCTACTTTGGAACCTGAACCTATGCAACTAGGCCGTGCCCATCTGAATCCTGAAGAGAGGCAACGCCGTTTCAACACACGGAGCTGTCTCTATTGTGGCCAGTTTGGACATTTTTTATCTTGTCCTGTCCGCCCAGTAAAAGGGTCGGCTCAGCAGTAGTGGGAGATATTCTGTTGAGCCAAACCGACACTTCATCTCCCTGTAAGCCTAATCTGGAGGGCTCGCTCAGGCTACGGGACCGTTTTGTCACTCTTCCTGTACTCACTGACTCTGGGGCGGATGAGAGTTTTATGGATCGTGCAGTAGCTCGCCGGCTGGGACTGGACACACAACCACTGGTCTCACCCCTGATAAGGCGCTCAATGGTCAAACTCTTGCTAAAGTTCTGGAAAAGACGCACCCCGTTCAATTGCACCTCTCAGGTAATCACAAGGAGTATATAAGTTTTCACATCTTTGATTGCAATCACTCACCTCTTGTGCTGGGCTTGCCTTGATTAAAGTTGCACAACCCACATATTGATTGGTCAACTGGAAGAATAGTTTCTTGGAGTTCCTTTTGCCATTCTAATTGTTTGCACTCTGCCTTACCCCATGTTTGTTCTGAGTCTGCACCTGTTTCAGAATCTCCTGACCTGTCTTCTATTCCACCTGACTATCATGATCTCGAGGCTGTGTTCAGTAAATGCCATGCTCTCTCTCTGCCACCTCACCGACCTTATGACTGCGCCATCGAGCTTCTCCCCGGGGCACCACTGCCCAGCAGTCGTCTTTATAATCTGTCACGACCTGAGCAGGAAGCTATATAGAAGTATATTCAGGAATCGCTGGCTGCAGGGATTATAAGACCATCTTCTTCCCCGGTGGGTGCTGTTTTTTTCTTTGTTGATAAGAAGGACAAATCACTAAGACCATGTATTGATTACTGGGGCTTGAATAAGATCACAGTTAAAAACAAGTACCCCCTTCCCTTGATCAGCTCTGCCTTCACCCCTCTGTGTGGTTGTACCATCTTCACCAAGTTAGATCTCCGCAATGCTTATCTTGTTCGCATCAGAGTGGGAGATGAGTGGAAGACGGCCTTCAATACACCTCTAGGCCATTTTGAATATCTAGTTATGCCGTTTGGTCTGACTTAACGCCCCAGCTGTGTTCCAAAATCTGGTAAATGATATTTTACGAGACATGATTGGAAGATTTGTTTTTGTTTATATCGATGACATCTTAATTTTTTCAAAGGACCTCGACACTCATAAACGCCATGTAAGACAAGTGCTCCAAAGACTTTGTAAAGGCTGAAAAGTGTCAGTTTCATGCTTCCTAAAACGGCCTCCCTAAAAACGGCACACACCCCCTCACTAACCAGCGGCTAACAGGATGCAGCAAACATTAGCAGCTAACAGGACACAGCTAATGTTAGCAGCTAACAGGACGCAGCTAACGTTAGCGGCTAACAGGACGCAGCTAACATTAGCAGCTATCTTAGCTTTTTAATTGGTTCCATTGGGGCTGAGCTCATTTTGCGAGGGATTTGCTCATTGCCAATGTGAGTCCTAAAACCCCAGTACAATCATACCTCACCTTACGAAAGACCCAAATAATGAATAATCCAAGTTACAAAACGCCTTTACGTAAAATTTTTGTCTCTGAATACGAACGAAAATTCAAGTTACAAAACGCGAAATCTCAAAAATTCAAATAATGCGCGCTCGGCTTCGGAGCCGCTGGAATCCCCCGAGACGTAAATAGGCCTACACTTGTAAATACAAATACACTCTCCCAACACCCCGCTGGCCTCCCATTGGCTAGGAACGAATCAGGCCTTTTACATTGCGACTCTAACGAAAAAAATCACGTTACGAAACCACTTCTGGAATGAATTAATTTCATAAGGTGAGGTATGACTGTATTAAAATTATTTAAGCAGAAATGTTGAAAATATGAACTTTGTCCCTGAGCTCTGTCCTCCGCTCCGGTCACCGCTCAGCTCAGCTTCAGCTCCCACAGACGGGGGAGCTTCTGTCTCTGTCCATGTCCATGTCCATGTCTCTGTCCATGTCCATGTCTCTGTCCATGTCCATGTGGCTCCGTGGTAAAGTGCCCGTCACTTGAGGGTTTCCTTTTGTAGCTGTAGCTGAAAAATAGCACAAAGGACTGTGTTTTTCTGTACAGACTGTTCAGTACAGACATGATATGAACTTGTGAGCAGTAATAATTATTAGAAAATAGTTAACATTTTGAACATTTCTTGTCATTTTATGCAGAGAGCATGTGGCAAACTCATTTAATGCTGACAGTTTAAGTGTCTAAAATGCAGTATTTGAAAAAGCAGAACTTACTGAAGCGAGCAGGAAAATGGCGGCCGTGCAGCTGCTCCTTCAAACTCCAGAACTGAAGGTCAAGTTTAGCACTGACGGTGTAGGCAGAGTTTAACAAGTCAAATCCACATTAACACTTACACTAACTTACTCTGGGAGTGTTAATTCTTCCTCGTTCAGTGGTAAATTAACTCTGGGTAGTGTTAAATACAAGTTACACTGGAATATCTACAGATTTGCTGTGGCAGGTTCCATTTTCAGAATAGGAATTTTACAGGCAAAATAGTGAAATAAAAACACCAGGATCATGTAGAGTGGGTTCATATGAACATTTTCAGAACAAAACGACAAAGCTCATAGAGGGGCGTTTTTTGTATAGAAAGTGAACTGGTGCCAGAGCCGATGGAGCTGGGAGTGCACCCATGTTTAGTTCCCATTTGGAATGCGGCGGCTAGCGGGTTAGCTATGTCCATTTATATAAGTCTATGTTAACAACGCTATTTACTTAAAACAGCTCAGAAATAGAAACAGATCCATAGACTTCCTGTTTGAAACTGACCGTCACAGTAACAAGCAGCAGATTTCACGTACATTTGTTTTTATTGTTGAAAAATGGGATGTCTTTGAACCCTTCCTGTATGAGCTGGAGTGTGAGTTGTTGGAATAATCACAAGTGAATACAGAGCAGTGGGCGGAGATAGGGGGTAGGTGAAAACAGACATTTTCTTTGCCATTAAACTACAAATTCAGGATAATACAGGATTACTCAAACATGCATGAATCGATAGAAATACAACCTTCGAGCAAACTGACAATTACAGGACATCTCCATGGTGACGAGCGGGTAATTCTTCATCCGAAAAGTTACACAGTGCAGCTTTAAATGTGCTGAAAAAATTATATAGACTCTGAATGTAGATGAGTCGTCCACTAGAGGGCAGCGACAGCCTGTCTCTGCAGCTGAGACAGTTTCCTGCGCAATAGATCGTTAAGTTTTATATTATTTATTTTTACATGATTATATTGAGTGAAACCAGTTATTATAACACACTGAAACTTTAAGGAGTGTCACTGGAGCAGATAAAAGTGTGTATTTAAAGCTGTCACGCTAAGTACTAATTAAGATGTTTTTCCTGTCGACTCTGATTTCTCTCTCTAGAAAAAAATGTTTTTGAATGCTGAAGCTCCCCCAGAGATATACACAGACACAAACCAGGTCTAAACCAGGTCTAAACCAGGTCTAAACCAGGTCTAAACCAGATCTAAACCAGGTGTAAACCAGGTGTAAACCAGGTCTCTCTAACCCAAGTCTAACTCAAGTCTAACCCAGCTCTAAATCGCATCTAAACTAGGTCTAACACAAGTCTAAACCAGATCTAACCCACGTCTGAACCAGATCTACCCCAGGTCTACCCCATGTCTAAACCTGGACTACACGAGGAATAAAACACGTCGAAAGAATCTCTAATAGACAAACATCACTGCAGACCCTGAGAACTCTACAAGATCAGAACTAACTCAGGACACAACCAGGTCTAAACCAGATCTAAACCAGATCTAAACCAGGTGTAAACAAGGTCTGTCTAACCCAGGTCTAACCCAGATCTAAGCCAGCTCTAAATCATATTCAAACCAAGTCTAAACCAGAATTAACCCAAGACTAAACCAGGACTAAACCAGGTTTAAACATGAACAAAGTAACATCCTCCAGTTAAGGCAGTCCTGACCAAGACTAGGTGAAGATCTGGAGTTGGGTCCCGTTGCTCCTGACAATTTGCCCCAACAGTGAAATACAGAGGAAACATTTCTCTATGGGAACAGTAAAGTGAATGTTAAAACAGGACTAAACCAGGACTAAACCAGGACTAAACTAGGACTGAACTGGGTCTAAACCAGGACTAAACCAGGACTAAACTAGCACTGACCCAGGACTAAACCAGGACTAAACTAGGACTGAACTGGGTCTAAACCAGGACTAAACTAGCACTGACCCAGGACTAAACCAGGACTAAACTAGGACTGAACCGGGTCTAAACCAGGACTAAACCAAGTCTTAAGAATCTCTGATAGACACTGACCACTGTAGACGACAAGAAATGCACTAAACCAGGACTAAACCAGGACTAAACTAGGACTGAACTGGGTCTAAACCAGGACTGAACTGGGTCTAAACCAGGACTAAACTAGGACTGACCCAGGACTAAACTAGGACTGAACTAGGACTAACAGGATTAAACAGAGACCACATTGCTGACCAGGAAACAGTATATTTTTCTTTTAGATACGAGATGATCAAAACATCACATTCACAATTTGTCAAGACGGTAATTTCTATCTATGCATTTTTCATGTTTTCATAAGATGTGTATGACTCATTTTGACTTCATTTGGTCGGATAATACCTGTTGTAAATAGAAATTATACTTTCAAGAAGCAGTTTGTGAAGACAGTAAAACATTACACAAAGTAGACAGTTTCAAAACATTTGACGACATCACAGAATCCTGTACAACAGTTGGGCTCAATTTACATGTAAACACATTTGAACTAAATACAGGCGTTTTCTTAAAGTTCTTACATAATCAGTCATTATTTATGTTGCCGTCATCAGCCTCGCTCCCGATTGGCTCTTTGGTTGCTATGATATTCACGTTCGGAATTCCAAATATGGACTTGGCTCCAAACTTGCTCTTATAACCGCTACCCTTGATGAGCTTCATTTGCCTGGAGCCGAACGCCGTGGGTGACGTCGCTCTCCCTTAGTCTACTTCTTTATATAGTCCGTGGTTTTGGCGCAGTGTATAACATGGTTGCTCGGTAACAGTTATGGAATTCCATAGTGTGTCATAATGTCCAATCAGGAAGTAAAATTTGAAACCTAAAAAAAAAAAAAAAAAGAAAAGAAAGAAAAGCTGCGGGAAAATGTGAAATGTCCAGCAAAATCTTACATGTGTAATGATCTTAAAGGGATAGTTTGGGTTTTTTGATGTGATTCTGTACGGCGTCCCCTTCAGCAGTGTCGTGCATTAACACTGACTTACCCCTGACAGTGTCCTCTGAGCCGAGTTCTGCCCCGGTTCTGGAGCTGACCAAAGTAGGTCCGGCAAGTTAGCGGGGACAGTTAATAAAGCTTGTTTTTCTTCTCAATACAATAGTTGTCCAAAAAGTGATATATTTGCGTCACAAAACAAGTCTAAATCGCTTGCCTTATAACTCGTGCGCACGGGTTAATAAGTCGTTCCCACGCTTTATAACTCGTGCGCACGCCTTATAACTCGTGCGCATGGGTTATAACTCGTGGGCACGCCTTGTTATTTTATTTCTTCACCTATGACACTTCCAGGGCTCCGTACTTTTTGGACAAATATCGATTTGAGAAGAAAAACAAGCTTTATTAACTGTCCCTGCTAACTTGCCGGACCTACTTTGGTCAGCTCCAGAACCGGGGCAGAACTCGGCTCAGAGGACACTGTCAGGGGTAAGTCAGTGTTAATGCACGACACTGCTGAAGGGGGCGCCGTACAGATTCACATTTTTTTTTTAAAAACTATCCCTTTAACAATGTTTTCGTAAAATGGATCACCAGTCATATGAATATTAAGTTTTTGTTTTGTTTTAAAGGTGCACTGTGTAACTTTTTGGTGGTGGGGTCTGTCAGCTGCTTGTTTCTATGGATACCTCATTGCTCGGCCTGGAATGTTCCACAGTGTGACATTAAACAGCTCTACCTTATACTTATTTTAATTAATTAAATTTTAGTTTTACCGAGAAAAACAGGCATTCTGACTGTGAGCGGGGTCGCCTCTCCACAGATCTGACCTGTAACTTCGTCTGGTTTGTTCTCTATGAAGATTTAATGCCATACTGTGGAACATTCCAGGCAATGCAATAACATCTCCATGGAGAAAAGGCATTTGACGGGCCCTCCACCAGAAAAGTTACACAATGCACCTGTAAGTGTAACTAACAAAAGTCTTTCTTGTTTCTATGGAAAAAGTCCTTGTTTCTATGGAGATGTCATTGCTCTCCCCAGAATGTTCCGCAGTATGACATTAAATAGCTCTACCTTACATTTATTTAATATTAGAGCTAAAAAAAAACCTAAAAAACAGGCATTCTGACTGTGAGCGAGGTCACCTCTCCACAGATTTGACCTACAGTATAACTTGGTCTGGTTTGGGTTCCATGAAGATAGAAAGGTTTAATGCCATACTGTGGAACATTCCAGACAAAGCAAGAACATCTCTATGGAGGAAAAGCGTTTGACGGAACCAGAAAAGTTACACAATGCAGCTATATTTTTTTTGTGACACATAATATTACAATGTCCATAATTAAGAATGTCTCCTCAGAAACAAACGTAGAATCCTGTACCGTGATATCATCTGAACTCAGCATCTCTTGTTGAGTTTTCAATCACACCCGTGTCTTTTGTTTCACCATAAAGTCCATTCTTTTGGTCCAAATGCGTGAAAAGTCCCTCCGTCGTCCAGGTAGAATCCATGATCAAAGGAGAAGTTCAATTTGTCAACTGGACAAAGTTTGTTTGGTTGAAAACGTTTCGCCGCTCATCCGAGAGGCTTCGTCAGCTCTGTAAGAGCTGACGAAGCCTCTCGGATGAGCCTCTCGGATGAGCGAAACGTTTTCAACCAAACAAACTTTGTCCAGTTGACAAATTGAACTTCTCCTTTGATTTTGGTCCAAATATTAAACAGCACTATTGTCCGTGTCATATATTGGTTGTGGAGTAGGTGGTGGAGAAGTTGTCCATCCTGAACCTCTGCACGCTTTTCCCTTTGGGCGGAGGTCCGTACAGGGAGCAGCAGCTGAAGACTTCTCGACAGGCTTTTCTGAAGTTCTCCGAGAGGAACGCGTAGAGGATGGGGTTCACGCACGAGTTTCCGTACGACAGACAATGAGCTACGATCCTGAAGGCGAAAGAGGCGTCGTTCAGGGGGAAGTGTCCGAACTCCACCCACATGGCGATGATGTGGTGGGGCATCCAGCACAGAGAGAAGGCGGTGACCACGAGGAGCACAGTCTGGGCAGTCTGAGAGAGAGACAAAACATAATAACATTATACGTTAAAGTGGGACTGAACACCTAATCTCTGCCTAAAACCATATTTCAAACAGAGCTGCTAAACCGGGCAGTAATATGGGATTTTGGAGTGAGATTATTTTTAAAGTCGCATAGGGGTGAAAAAATCGGATTTGGGTCACTTCAGGCTGCAGTGTGAACGTTGCCCGAGATATGTGGTCCTAAAACCGATACATATCCGATCTTTTGGCATGTGACTTCAGTCTGAACGACACAGATCTGATTTTTTCAAATGTGACCCAGGCCACTTGGATATGTGCTCCTAAAACCGATACATATCTGATCTTTTGACATGTGACTTCAGTCTGAACGGCCAGGTCGCATTCATCCGACCTGGGCGTGTTTCCTCCAGCGAGAGTGGTACAAGTTGGCGCTCACAAATGTACACAAACGTTCTTCTCGTCATGCGAAAATAGTCAGTGCAGTGGCGAAGCACGTAGCAATCCCACCACTCTTGACTCCGCACCAACACATTCATTTCTCTGGACGTTGCTGCCACTGCCCCACAAAACGCCGTGGCCAAAAACCTTGTCCTTCTCCTTCTCCTCTTTAAAACAAATAAGCTGTACATGTTTTGGCTCCGGTACGACAGCAACTTTAGGCGACTTCCGTAAACATTGAGCATGCTCACTGCACGTGATCTTGTCGTGTCCTCCAAGGCACATGCGGGACGCTTTTGGGGCGTTTAAAGTTCACACTGGAGATCACATACAAGCCGCATTTAATTGGAAATGTGAAGGACCTCGCAAAAACATCAGATTTCACAAAAAAATCTGAATTGAGCATTAAGCCCTGCAGTCTGAACGTATCCATAAGCGATCGACTGACACTCTGCCTGCGATCGACTGGTAGATCGCGATCGACTGGTTGGGCACCCCTGGTCTAACAGGTATCCACACTTCACAGACAGGTGTTTGTATCAGAAACACCTGGCTCTAATTGGGGCAGTTCTGTGTAATGTCACCAACTACTAGAAAGTGCACTGAAAGCAGCACAAATTTAACTGAAAGCTGCAAAGTTAAATGATCTAGTATTCACAAACGTTACCCAAAAAGTAGATAGTTTAGACCAGTGGTTCTTAACCTGGGTTCTATCGAACCGTAGGGGTTCGGTGAGTCAGTGTCAGGGGTTCGGTGAAGGTCAAGACCAGCACCCGACTCATGTGATTTGTGATGCTACAACCTATCTTTACGAGCAATCCTTTTCGAGGACGCTGGACATAAAAATGAAGAAAAGGAACAGACTTTGCTGTGGAAATGACTTGAGAGTGGCACTTGCCAAGGTGAAGCATTTCTGAACTCGTCTCTCAAAGGCAACAGCAGAAGTGATTTGCAGTAAATATTCATTATTATTGTAACCTGGTGGAAATGAGGTGATGGGCGTGTGTTAAAATGTTAAAAATAGTAAATAGCATAAATACAATAAGTTCATTATTGGAATACATAAGATTAAAGTGTGGTAGTGTTAAAAAAGGTCATGTAATTTGTTGTGAGTTCATGCATTGTGTTGGTTTTGCTCTTTGAACACCGTGACGTTAATGCACGGTTCATTTTGTGCACCGGTAAAACATACACCTATGTCCTGAATTTGAAAAAAATAAATAATTTTTCAATAAAGAAGGGTTCAGTTAATGTGCATATGAAACCAACAAGGTTAAAGGAAAAGTAACGTTTTTTTTTACAATCTGAGCCTTCTTTCGGCAATAAAACAAGTAGTTTTACTCACCCATAGCACTTTGGTGTCAATTGGAGCAGTATCGCAGAACTTATGTTGTAGCCGTTCTGTTCTACTAATGATCCCGTATCCGTTAGCGTGAGTGCTCGGGGCACTGATTTGTGGTGTCCAAATAACACAAACTTTAGCACTTTTCAAATCACAGAAGATCGCTGTGTCAGGGTAGACTTTTAGTGGATTCCAAAACGGCCTGAAACCCGATATGCAGCTATAGTTTCATTTGATGACGTCATCAGAGAGGACAGTGCGCATGCGTGAACTCAGCTGTTTTGTAAACACCGCTAGTCCGAAAGAAGCTAACACCGCTCTGAACTTTACTTTTCTGTTGCGATATCGGGTTTCAGGCCGTTTTGGAATCTACTAAAAGTCTACGCTGACACAGCGATCTTCTGTGATTTGAAAAGTGCTAAAGTTTGTGTTATTTGGAGAGCGCAAAGCAGTGCCCCGAGCACTCACGCTAACGGATACGGGATCATTAGTACTTGTTTTATTGCCGAAAGAAGGCTCAGATTGTAAAAAAAACTTTGCTTTTCCTTTAAGAACGACTGGTTTAGAAGCTGAATTGATTAGTGTTTTTTACATTTCAATGGGAAATGAATTAAAAAATAACATATTTAGATCACCATGTTACCTTTTAATGTTTTGAAAAGGCTATATTCGCCTAAAGCAGTGTATGAAAAAGTTTAATTAGTTTCAGTTTTGGACACTCTGCTGCTCGCTGTTCTGTGAGGGGAGGGAGCGCAAAATCACTCAAGAGACGCACAATTTAATCAGAAAACCACTTCAGGGATGGTTTTGATGAGGGAACAGCATTGCAACATGGTGGAAAGCTCCAAAAACTTGATTTAGCATAATACCCCTGCTTTAATTGCATTTTCTTTTAACATTCACACACTCGGGTTAGGAGTTAGGACTGAGATAAGGACTAAGAAGAGTTACGTATTTACCTTGTTGACATGCTGCCCGGTGACATGGGAAAGTTCTGAACATACACTCAACAAAAATATAAACGCAACACTTTTGTTTTTGCTCCCATTTTTCCTGTGATGGACCCAAAGATCCAAAATTCACTCCAGATACACAACACTACCATTTCTCTCAAACATTGTTCACAAATCTGTCCAAATGTGTGACAGCGAGCACCTCTGCCCCGCCGAGAGAATCCACCCCACCTCACAGGTGCGCCACATCAAGATGCTGATCCGACATCATGACCAGTGCACAGGTGCACCCCAGACTGCCCACAATAAAAGGCCACCCCGAAATGTGCATTTTTTTATGCTTTATTGGGGGTCTGGGGACTCAGAACCAGTCAGTATCTGGTGTGACCACCATTTGCCTCATGCAGTGCAACACATCTTCTTCGCATAGAGTTTATCAGATTGTCAATTGTGGCCTGTGGAATGTTGGTCCACTCCTCTTCAAAGGCTGTTATGGACGAAGAACACAGGTGCATTTTATTGATGGCATTTTGAATGCACAGAGATACCGTGATGAGATCCTGAGGCCCATTGTTGTGCCATACATCCATGAACATCACCTCATGTTTCAGCAAGATAATGCACGGCCCCATGTTGCAAGGATCTGTACACAATTCTTGGAAGCTGAGAATGTCCCAGTTCTTGCATGGCCAGCATACTCACCGGACATGTCACTCATTGAGCATGTTTGGGATGTGCTTGACCGGCGTATACGACAGCGTGTACCAGCTCCCACTAATATCCAGCAACTTCGCACAGCCATTGAAGAGGAGTGGACTAACATTCCACAGGCCACAACTGACAATCTGATAAACTCTATGCGAAGATGTGTTGCACTGCATGAGGCAAATGGTGGTCACACCAGATACTGACTGGTTCTGAGTCCCCAGACCCCCAATAAAGCAAAATAAAAAATAAAAAATGCACATTTCGGGGTGGCCTTTTATTGTGGGCAGTCTGGGGCGCACCTGTGCACTAATCATGATGTCAGATCAGCATCTTGATGTGGCGCACCTGTGAGGTGGGGTGGATTGTCTCGCCGGGGCAGAGGTGCTCGCTGTCACACATTTGGACAGATTTGTGAACAATGTTTGAGAGAAATGGTAGTGTTGTGTATCTGGAGTGAATTTTGGATCTTTGGGTCCATCTCATGAAAAATGGGAGCAAAAACAAAAGTGTTGCGTTTATATTTTTGTTGAGTATAGTTTGCCCAACAGCCATATCAATGTAATGAGGTAATACATCTCCCAACTTATTTTTTAAAACACTTGACATTTGTGATCAAGCTGTGACAAATGAACCGGTTAAAATGACAAAAAAGCAGTATGTAGGTTCAATGAATCAAAATGACTTCTGTGCAGATTTTGCATGCTCTACCTGTTTCAATGAATTCTATTTTTGTAAAGCCCAACACCTCACAGGCCTTCACAAAACTGCTGATTTAAAGGTCCCATATTACACAGAATTGACTCTCGTGAACTTTTAGCCATATTGTAAAGCTGTTACCTAATCAATGTGTCAATCAAAATGTTTAGTTTCATTCACACATGTTTCAGCAACCCTTTATTATTAGTCTGTTTACAGTTTTAGTTTTAGTTCAGAGAATGGCAATCCCAGGGCTGAAATTATCCAAATGATTCTAGTGAAGGTGTGTGGAGTTTAAAAACACAATGGAGAGAGCTTCCGGGGTCTATGGAGGAGTAAAGTGCGTCCACGAGACCTCTGATGGCCAAATCCGTTAAAAATAGATTTTAAGGGCCAAATACCATCTTATTTTTGGTTAACTTTAGAGCATTTTGTTTTGGGACGTGCTGGTACTGCAATTGAGTGATTATTTCAGCATGAAACGAGGCAAATCCAAGAAACACGAAACGATTGAACAAGGCCTTGACCAAGCACCGGGCTCGACTGAAATGGAGACACCGAAGGTGACGAGGAGGAACCATCTAACCGGGCTTTACTCGAAGCAATCAAAGATCTTAAAGGTGAAGTCACCAAGAATAAAGATGACATCTGTAAAAGTTTGGACATTCGCATCGAACGTGTTTATAGCGACTTGAGAGGAGAAATAAACACGGCCAAAACAGATCTCCGTGCATCTATTGCTAATCTTGAAGCTAAGGCTAAAACGACTAGCAACACGGTCGGAGATTTAGAGAAAGCATCTACTTCTCATTCAGATATCATTGACTCGCTAGAGCAACAAGTGAATAGTCTGAAGACCGAGATATTCAAGTTGAACCAAAAATGCGAAGACCTGGAAGGAAGGTCTCGGAGAAACAACATTAGAATTACCGAGATCCCAGAGGGAGATGAAGGGGCAAAACCGAGAGACTTCATCGCGAATATGTTAAAAGATGTCCTCAAACTGGACGAAGCGCCGCTAATCGATAGAGCGCACCGGCTCAACCGGCAGCGACCCAGTCCCTCCGAACCACCGCGACCGTTCATTCTGCGGCTGCATTACTATCACACACTCGAAGAGATCCTGCGAAAGGCGGCCGCGGCGAGAGTCCTTCATTATCACGATAAGACCATACGGACCTTCCCTGACTACCCTCCAACTATAGCAAAGCGAAGGGCGCTATTCAATAAAGCCAGAAGTCTACTGCGCGATCATCCCGGAGTAAGATATGGTCTACTGTACCCAGCGAGACTCATTGTGACCCATGATGGAGTCCAGTCTTCTTTTACTGACCCGCAGAAAGCTGAGGAATACGCGGAGCATCTCTCTTCAACGCCACCGGGTCCTGCACCAAGCTGACAGACGAGCCCCCACAATGCTGGAGCACAGATATTATGACTTTCCATATGCCCGTTTTGTGATCCCAGCCAGGGCCCACTACGGAGAGCTCTGAGGTGAGAACAATGGACTGAATCCAAGTCATTTGATTATGGAAGAAATTATTTTCATGTTGAAATGTTCAAGTGTTTATGTAGTTTTCGTGGAGGTCAACACGCCCTCATGTGGGCACGTGAGTCAGAAATTACTTATATATTTATCACCTCACACTATGTCGAGTTTTGCTTTACATGGAACTAATTAATATTAGTGTTACAATTACACTGTAATTATTATTTTATATACATTGCAGGAAAATGTATCTCTATTGTTTAATTTCAAACGGCCTGTATAAAGAGGCTTGATAGGCTATCTTTAGTATGAGTAACAGTCTTAGTGAGGTAGGTTACTCTGACAGGGAAGTCACGTTGTTTTTTGTTATTTTTCCTTCCCGCAAGTTTTCTCCTTCCTATGGCTACATTAGTGTTAGCCAGAGGTGCTTTTTTGTTGTTGTTGTTAAGGTTTTGTTCTTGAAAATGCAGAGGCAGTTCATCTTGATATACACATTTCTTTCCATGCAAAGGTATCCACATAGTCAACTAAGGCCATTACTTTCATTTCCTGTACCAGTCTATTTTTAATATTTGAAGCATGCCAGACACACAGAGTGCGAGAAAAGGACTGACATTCACGAGTTGGAACATCCGGGGCTGTAATAATCCAGTAAAAAGAGGAAAAATTATGCATTTCTTGAAATCAATACATTCTGATATAACTTTTTTGCAAGAGACACATTTAAAAAATAATTGTCATAATAGATTGAGAGCAAAGTGGATAAGAGATGTATACCACTCATCTTTCTCTGCCAAGGCTAGAGGAACAGCTATATTAATAAAGAAAGGTGTACCTTTTAATCATAAATCAACAATAGTTGATAAAGCTGCTCGTTATGTGATCGTCATAACTCTGGTTAATGTATATGCACCAAACATGGATAACCCTAACTTTTAAAAAAAAAGTTTTGGGTGATCTGTCACAAACTAAACTGATAATAGGTGGGGACCTTAATACAACTTTAGACCCCTACCTTGATCGGTCATCAACCAGGAAAACTCCCAAAAATAACTCAAGTATCTTTTTAAACTCATGTCTTAAAAGTATGAACATTATAGATCTATGGCGCTTTACAAACCCAGCAGGTAGAGAGTATTCCTTTTTTTCGCCAGTACATAACTCATACATTAGAATTGATTATTTTCTTTTGGATGCACAACTAGTACCATTTACAATGGACACAAATACCACACTGCATCACTTTCAGACCACAGCCCTCTTACATTTAATTTGTTTGCGGAGGGTATGGATCCAACTTGTAGATCCTGGAGATTGAACCCTCAATTATTGACAGAAATTGAATTCTGTGAATATATAGAATCCAAAATAAAACTATATTTTGAAATAAATGACACCCTCGATGTTACCCCAGGTATCCTCTGGGAAGCTTTCAAGGCGTATTTAAGAGGGTGTATTATTTCATATGAAACGGCAAAGAGGAAAAAAGATAGTGCTCAAAGTCAGAAGCTTGAAGAACTGATCCAACAGCTTGATCGGGAAAATGTATTAAACCCTACCCCAAATTTACATAAGCAAATTACTAATTTGAAGTATCAACTTAACGAAATCTTGTCAAAAAAGATCACATCAGCCTTCCTGTTTGCCAAACAAAAGCATTTTGAATTTGGAGATAAACCACACAAATTACTAGCACATCAACTCAAAAAAGCAGAAGCAATTCATAAAATCAAAGATGACAAGGACAATATATTAAATAAACCAAGTGACATTAATAAAATATTTTTACAATTTTACTCAGATTTATACACCTCATAGTGTAATATTAATCCCCTGGTTATGAACAAATTTTTAGATGATTGCCATCTCCCAAAAATAACTGCAGAAGATCTTGATAGTCTTAACTCGGACATTCATCCCACTGAAATTCAGAAAGCCATTAGTTCCCTTAAATGTGGCAAAGCTCCAGGCCCCGATGGCCTACCCGTCGAATTATATAAAAAATTTAGTGCCATACTCACACCTTTCCTGCATAGAATGTACAAACAAGCTCAGCTGGATGGTACATTACCGCCAACACTGACTGAAGCAACAATCACAGTGCTTCACAAAAAGGGAAAGGATGCTTTACAAGTAGGCTCATACCGGCCCATTTCACTTTTAAATATAGACGGTAAATTATATGCAAAAATACTTGCCAACAGATTAACACCTTTAATGAACACATTAGTTCATCACGATCAAACTGGCTTTATACCCAACAGGAGCTCAACATCTAATCTACGTCGACTATTCAATATTTTATATACAGATAGAAATACACACAATGATTTAGCCATTCTTGCTCTTGACGCTGAAAAAGCGTTCGATCAGATTGAGTGGGAATACCTATTTGAAGTACTTAAACGATTTAATCTTGGTAATAGGTTCATAAGCTGGGTGAAACTCCTATATATTAACCCTAGAGCACGAATTCGTACAAATAATAGTCTGTCTGCCCCATTCCAGCTGTTTAGAGGAACCCGCCAGGGTTGTCCACTGTCTGCACTGATTTTCGCCTTTTCGCCTTCGCCTTGTGCAAGTGGCCATTGAGCCACTTGCACAAAGCATTCGCCGGGATCCTCTAATATATGGTTACCAAACAAAAAACACAAAAACATTAAATAAAATTTCGTTATATGCAGATGATATCCTTTTGTATATTACAAACCCAAATTGTTCTATCCCAGCCGTTCTTGGAAAAATAGATTTGTTTGGCAAATTCTCAGGCTACCGTATTAACTGGACAAAGAGTGCCTGTCCACTCGATTCCACAGACAACTTTAAAACAATTCCCTTTTAAAGTCTCAGTTGACAAATTTACATACTTAGGTATTGATCAAAGGAGAAGTTCAATTTGTCAACTGGACAAAGTTTGTTTGGTTGAAAACGTTTCGCCGCTCATCCGAGAGGCTTCGTCAGCTCTGGCCCTCATGCTGGTTAGACCCGGTTTATATCTAGCTGCAAGGGAGGAGCTAACTACCCTGAACAAAGCTCTGAACCTATCCCAGCTACTCTCTTGTTTTACGAATTCCTCTGGCGTCTTGTATTAGCATATCTATAAGCCCTAGGCGGCGCTCACTACATTGAAATAGCTCTGAAACTATCAACTAATCTGTCTCTTTGTATTTCAAATTTCTCTGGCGTCCAATTCCCTATTCAAGACAACGACCCTCTCCACCCCTCTGCAATGATCAAGTCAAAGTCAAAGTCAAAGTCAGCTTTATTGTCAATTCTGCCATATGTGTTCAACATACAGTGAATCGAAATTTCGTTTCTCTCTGGCCAGGTAGTGCAAAAAGACAGTGTACAAGATACAATATGAAGACAAGACACAACAAAAACTATCTAAGACAGAGATCTAAAGTTAAAACTAAAGTCTACGGTCTAAAATCTTAAACAGTGCAACATAATAAATAAATACCTATATACAGATGTCCAAAGTGTGCAGTGTGCATCAAAATGTGCAATGGAAGATACAGCAGTGAATTGGTCATGTGCAGTAGAATGTGCATTGGAGTTAGGATAAAATAAAAATAAATGTGCAACAGTAGTAATTCTAGTGCAACAGGAGTAAACAACAGTACTAAAAATTCCAGTAGTCAATGTGCAATAACAGTAGTAAACAACAGTGCAACGGGGGTAAAATTCAATAACAGGAGTAAACAACAGTACTAAAAATTCCAGTAGTAAATGTAAGTGTGCAATAACAGTAGTAAACAACAGTGCAACAGGAGTAAAATCCAGTAGTAAATGTGCAACGGTGCAACAGTCGTCCTTAGCAGCAGTTTTTTAAAGTGTCTAGAGTGATAGGTCTTTTATGGAATACAGGTTATGCCAATATGGGGGGTGGGGGGTGGGAGATGGGTAAGGTGGGAGTTCGGGTGTGAGTTGTCTGTCCTAATGATTCTTTGTTTGAGAATCGAATTATAGATGGGAGACAAGTTGTGTCTAACTCCCCCATTTCTGTTTAACGACGGATTCTCTTTTTTGACAAAAATAGCCTCTTTAACTCCCCTCTCAAACCAGTTCTTTTCCCTGGCTAAGATCTGAACCTCACTGTCCTCAAAAGAATGGCCCGTGGCTTCTAGGTGAAGATGTACGGCAGATGACGGTCCACTCTGGCACGCCCGTCTGTGTTGGTACATCCTCTTGTGAAGTGGCTGTTTGGTTTCCCCAATATAGCGCTCACTGCAGTCTTCACTACACTGAATGGAGTAGACCACATTGCTTTGTTTGTGGCTCGGTGTTTTGTCCTTTGGGTGGACGAGTTTTTGTCTTAAAGTGTTTGTGGGTTTGAAATAAACTGGGATTTCATATTGTCTGAAAATCCTCTGTAGTTTTTCCGAAACGCCGGCCAGGTACGGAATCGCTACCGCTTTCCTCCTGGGTTCGGATTCTCTGTTGTCTTGTTTCTTGCCCTTGTCTCTCTTGGTTTTGTTGACAGCCCATTTAGGATATCCACAAACAGAGAGGGCTTCCTGCACATGTTGTTCTTCTTTCTCCTTACCCTCTGTGCTTGTGGGAACCACTTGGGCCCTGTGTTGCAATGTCCGAATAACTCCCAGTTTGTGCTGCAGTGGGTGGTGTGAATCAAAAAGCAGGTATTGGTCTGTGTGTGTGGGCTTCCTGAAGACTTCTACTTGGAGTCCCCGGTCTCCTCCTATCGTTACTGCACAATCTAAGAATGCCAATGTGTTATCATTAGTATCTTCACGGGTGAATTTGATATTAGGATCTACAGAATTAATATGTGCAGTTAAAGGTTCCAAATCTTGAATTTTGATTTTTGTGAAATTATCATCACATAACGAAACCAGTGTGTGGGCGGAGTACCTGGATATGAAGCTAAGGCACTCTGTTCAAATTGTTCCATGTATAAATTAGCCATGATAGGGGAGACCGGTGAGCCCATCGCACAGCCATGGATCTGCCTGTAAAAGTTCCCTCTGAACTGGAAATAGGTGGTATTTAGACAAATTTCCAGCAGTTGGCAGATTTGGTCAGGAGAAAGTTTGGACAAAAACTCGTCCACCCAAAGGACAAAACACCGAGCCACAAACAAAGCAATGTGGTCTACTCCATTCAGTGTAGTGAAGACTGCAGTGAGCGCTACACTGGCGAAACCAAGCAGCCACTTCACAAGAGGATGTACCAACACAGACGGGCGGGCCAGAGTGGACCGTCATCTGCCGTTCATCTTCACCTAGAAGCCGTGGGCCATTCATTTGAGGACAGTGAGGTTCAGATCTTAGCCAGGGAAAAGAACTGGTTTGAGAGGGGGGTTAAAGAGGCTATTTTTGTCAAAAAAGATAATCCGTCGTTAAACAGAAATGGGGGAGTTAGACACAACTTGTCTCCCATCTATAATTCGATTCTCAAACAAAGAATCATTAGGACAGACAAGCCATTGCAGAGGGGAGGAGAGGGTCGTGGTCTTGAATAGGGAATTGGACCCCAGAGAAATATGAAATACAAAGAGACAGATTAGCTGATGGTTTCAGAGTTGTTTCAGTGTAGTGAGAGCAGCCTAGGGCTGATAGATATGCTAATACAAGACGCCAGAGGAATTCGTAAAACAAAAGAGAGTAGCTGGGATAGGTTCAGAGCTTTGTTCAGGGTAGTTAGCTCCCCTGCAGCTAGATATAAACAGGGTCTAACCAGCATGAGGGCCAGAGCTGACGAAGCCTCTCGGATGAGCGGCGAAACGTTTTCAACCAAACAAACTTTGTCCAGTTGACAAATTGAACTTCTCCTTTGATCATGGATTCTACCTGGACGACTGAGGGACTTTTCACGCATACTTAGGTATTGAAATTACAAAGCAGTTTTCATCCCTTATAAAATCGAATTTCCCACCCCTTCTGGATCAATTAAAGAGTAAAATTGAGTTCTGGAAAACCTTGCCGATTTCACTCCTTGGGAGGATAAATGCAATTAAAATGATTTTTTTACCACAAATTTTATATCTCTTTCAAAACATTCCCATATTTCTAACAAAGTCATTTTTTAAGAAAATTCATTCAACCTTTCCTATGGAATTATAAAACTCCCAGAATAGCTAAGAAATATTTGACTAAATCTAAATTGACTGGAGGTCTGTCTCTTCCAAATTTCATTTTGTATTACTGGGCATGTGCCTTTAAGAACATTTGTTTTTTCACTAAAGTTCCTAGTACTCATCCTACCTGGTTAACTATAGAATTGGACGACTGTCATCCATACTCTCCTGCAGCCATAGTACTTTCACCGTCTCCCTTAGACAAAACATTATATAGTAAAAATCCAATTATATTCAATTGAATTCAAACTTGGAAACAAATTAAATCACATTTTGCTTTCAAATCAATCCCCCTCTCGCTACCAATTGCAAAAAATCCCTTTTTTATTCCATCTAATTTTGACTCATCCTTTACCGATTGGGAGGACCAAGGGAGACATTGTATTCGAGATTTGTACATACATGGCACATTTGCCTCTTTTGCACAATTCCAGAAGAAGTATAATCTACACGACAAATTGAACTTCTCCTTTGATCATATAATCTACACAGCAATATTTTTTTTTTGATATTTACAGATCAGGGATTACGCACAAAAGCATTTGACATCCTTTGAAACAGAGCAACAGTCTCCAATTGATGACTGCTTAAATACATCTCCAAATGAAAGAAAATTTATCTCTGATATATATAACAAATTATTAACTATTTCCTCCCCATCCTCCAACAAATATAAAGAAAGTTGGGAGAAAGACATGGGTATTCAAATCCCTGTTAATTACTGGGAAGATTGCCTCGAGTCTATACACTTATGCTCCAATAATGCAAGACACTGTCTCATACAATTCAAAATTATACACAGGCTTCACTACTCAAAAGTGAAAATCCATCATATTTTCCCCAACACCTCGTCAGCTTGTGATAAATGTCGGTCCTTTGATGCAACACTTTTCCATGCATTTGTTTCTTGTCCAAAGGTAGCCGCCTACTGGTCTGATGTATTTAATACAATATTGCACATTTTTAAAATGACATTATTGCCAGAACCCTTGCTAATTATACTTGGTACATCAGAAGCATTTAATAATCTGACACCAGCCCAAAAACAACTCATTTCCTATTGCCTTATTATTGCAAAAAAATTACTTTTAATGTCATGGAAGGGGCCGTCAGTACCAAGCTCTAAAATGTGGCTACGGGACCTTGCCAATACTTTACATCTAGAGAGAATACGATATTTACTAAAGGAAAAATTACAGTCATTTAAGAAGGTATGGCAACCTCTTATTGATTTTTTACAGGCTGTATCTATGTGAGAAACACCTTCAAATTCATTGCAGATTCATGTACCTCTGCAAGTTATGTTATGTTTTTCTGTTTTGTGTGATTTCTTTTAATTTTTTAAATTTATATATATATACAGTATATATAAAAAAAAAAAGCAAAAAAGCATTGAGCGCTATTGATGCTGTACAACTCCAGTTGTAAATTACCTTTGGCTCAATAAAAATGTTATAAAAACACAATGGAGCACTGTTTTCAGATTGAGAAAAGACCTCAGCCTAAATATGCAGGGTCCATCCATTCATCCATTTTCTTCCTCTTATCCGGGGCCGGGCCGCAGGGGCAACAGTCTAAGCAGGGACTCCCAGACTTCCTTCACCCCGGACACTTCCTCCAGCTCCTCCGGGGGGACCCCAAGGCGTTCCCAGGCCAGCTGGGAGACATAAGCCGTTTCCCAATTCAGCGAGTGCACGGTTCTGAGCGTCCTTGGAGCGGGATGTGCGTCACATCCGGCGCGACAACCGCCGTTCCATTCGGTTTTTGTCCCCTGCACAGTTAAGACGTAGTCTGAACAGCGCAGTCGTTTCCATGGAAATCGGGGCGTGGACCAATCGTGCAAACATGCACGCTTCATGCACGCTTCGCACAATCAAAAGCCCCAGCATGCACAGCGCGGCAGGATATATGACTACAAAGACCGACTCGCCAGCGACATCGCCATGTGACAGTTGCGACGTCACTATAAAATATACGTACTGGTTCACCTCACCTACAACTATGCAACAAAAAACTCTTCATAAACTACTCTAAACATGTGTGACGGTAGCCGTAACGGCATAGTTCACGGCACCTGTATTACCGTTCACATGCTTTTCCCCTTACACTTATATTTCCTTTGCTGTTGTAATGCTGGATATTCTACAGTGTCGCCATGTCCAGCGTTTACTCTAAGCTGCGCACTGCTCGCACATTCTCACCGCACAAGAAAACTTATGCAGCGCCCTGTAAATCAGGGTGAAAGAGCTTTTAGCGGATCTCCGCTTTTTATTCAGCCGCGGGGGCATTTTTTTATAT
This sequence comes from Paratrypauchen microcephalus, assembly GCA_036785185.1. Taxonomy (NCBI): domain Eukaryota; kingdom Metazoa; phylum Chordata; class Actinopteri; order Gobiiformes; family Gobiidae; genus Paratrypauchen; species Paratrypauchen microcephalus. Next base: position 2,249,757 of record JAVJIX010000084.1, on the reverse strand, counting down.
CTGCAAAGTGCGAGCCGCGCGGGGGGGGGGGCATTTCGGACACATTCAAAATTAGGGGGAACATTGGCCATGTCCCAATTCCAAGTATTACTGGTGGCAATAGAATAATATTTTTGTCTTTAGGGAACAAGGAGCAGACCACCCGGCTCATTGAGCTGAGGCGGGACCTGTTCCATTTCACAGACGCCCATGTGGTCCATGGACTGCACTCCGGGCTGAGCGAGTATGCACCACCTCGACTGCAGACTGAGACCACACTCCGAACCGTGCACTCGCTGAATTGGGAAACGGCTATAGTCCCTCCAGTGTGTTATGGGTCTTCCCCGGGGCCTCCTCCTGGTGGAACGTGCCCAGAACACCTCCTGAGGGAGGCGTCCAGGAGGCATCCGGAACAGACGCCCGAAACACCTCAGCTCTACTCCGACCAGACCAGGTCTAAACTGGGACTAAACCAGGACTAGACCAGGACTAAACCAGGTCTAAATCAGGACTAAACCAGGACTGAATGAGGACTAAACCAGGACTAAACCAGGACTAAACCAGGACTGAACCAGGTCTAAACCAGGACTAAACCAGGTCTAAACCAGGACTAAACCGGGACTAAACCAGGTCTAAACCGGGTCTAAACTGGGTCTAAACCAGGTCTTAACTGAGACTGAACCAGGACTAAACCAGGTCTAAACTGGGACTGAACCAGGACTAGACCAGGACTAAACCAGGTCTAAATCAGGACTAAACCAGGACTGAATGAGGACTAAACCAGGACTAAACCAGGACTAAACCAGGTCTAAACCAGGACTAAACCAGGTCTAAACCAGGACTAAACCGGGACTAAACCAGGTCTAAACCGGGTCTAAACTGGGTCTAAACTGGGTCTAAACCAGGTCTTAACTGGGACTGAACCAGGACTAAACCAGGTCTAAACTGGGACTGAACCAGGACTAAACCAGGACTAAACCAGGACTAAACCAGGTCTAAACCAGGTCTAAACCGGGACTAAACCAGGTCTAAACCAGGTCTAAACTGGGTCTAAACCAGGTCTTAACTGGGACTGAACCAAGACTAAACCAGGTCTAAACTGGGACTGAACCAGGACTAAACCAGGACTAAATCAGAACTAAACCAGGACTAAACCAAAACTGAACCAGAACTGAACGAGGACTAAACCAGGACCAAACCAGGATTAAACCGGGCCTAAACCAGGACTAGACCAGGTCTAAACCAGGTCTAAACGAGGTCTAAACTGGGACTAAACCAGGACTAAACTAGGACTGAACCAGGTCTACTCCTCACCCTATCTCTAAGGGAGCGTCCAGCCACGATCTCGTCCTTTCGGTCATTACCCAGAGCTCATGACCATAGGTGAGGGGAGGAACGTAGATCGACGGTAAATCGAGAGCTTCGCCTTCCGGTTCAGCTCCCTCTTCACCACAACGGTCCGGTACAACGACCGCATCACTGCCGACGCTGCACCGATCCACCTGTCAATCTCACGCTCCATCCTCCCCTCACTCGAGAACAAGACCCCGACATACTTGAACTCCTCCACCTGAGGCAAGGATATGTAATATCCTTGTATCCTGAAATCTGCAAATCTGCATGTTTTGTATGTTAAACATGTGTGAATGAAACCAAACACCACTCCAGGTGTGTTTGTGATGAGGAAACGACATTAGAACAGATCAGAACACAGTATACGCCCTTTAAAGCGGGGGTCTTACACTTGTGTGGGGGATTAATGACCGCCCACCCCCTGGTTCTGGAAGTAAATTTCCCTTTTTTCCCCATACACTTTGCAAAAAAGATTAAGATAAAGCAGACCTATCCTGCAAAATCGATTTTTTTTTTTTTAGAGCTCTTAACCATGTTATAGCAGTTTCCCCTCACCGTTTCCCCTCTGAAACTGCATTTGGAGTGATTCATGCATGAGTAATCTTAAATCATTCAATTCCAAGACGCCATTTTGTCATTACCACCAGTACACTCCCACTGCTCCCTACTTACTTCAATCTCCAGTTTTATTTTCTTAATCTGTGATACGTGTAGGTTTGGGACGTCGTCATTTTGATACAAATGTAAAATACTCTGCTTTAGTGTGATGTTCAGAGGGGCACAGTTTTCTAACTCAGCGGTTTGTTTCTTTTTACATAAATATTGTGATTTAAAATGTCCAAATTAGTGCTGTCAGACGATTTAAAAAATGATCTAATTACAGGATTTGTAATTAATTAATCTAATTAATCACATTTTAAGTGTGAGAGAGAGATTATGAGTGAGCGAACGAGCGAATCCACTTTGCGATTGAGTTTGTCAGTTTTTCTGTGGTCGCTTTGATCAATCGTTTCCCAAATTCTGCGAGTGTGGTTTAGTGATTTGTTGGTTTGGTGGTTTGTTGGTTTGTTGGTTTGGTGGTTTGGTGGTTTGTTGTTTTGGTGATTTGGTGGTTTGGTGGTTTGGTGGTTTGGTAGTTTGTTGGTTTGGTAGTTTGTTGGTTTGGTAGTTTGTTGGTTTGGTGGTTTGTTGGTTTGGTGGTTTGTTGGTTTGGTGATTTGTTGGTTTGGTGGTTTGGTAGTTTGTTGTTTTGTTGGTTTGGTGGTTTGTTGGTTTGTTGGTTTGGTGGTTTGTTGTTTTGTTGGTTTGGTGGTTTGGTGGTTTGTTAGTTTGTTGGTTTTGTTGGTTTGTTGGTTTGGTGGTTTGTTAGTTTGTTGTTTTGTTGGTTTGGTGGTTTGGTAGTTTGTTGGTTTGGTGGTTTGTTGGTTTGTTGGTTTATTGTTTTGGTGGTTTGGTAGTTTGTTGGTTTGTTGTTTTGTTGGTTTGGTGATTTGTTGGTTTGGTGGTTTGTTGTTTTGGTGATTTGTTGGTTTGGTGGTTTGTTGGTTTGGTGGTTTGTTGTTTTGGTGATTTGTTGGTTTGGTGGTTTGTTGGTTTGTTGGTTTGGTGGTTTGTTGGTTTGGTGGTTTGTTGGTTTGGTGATTTGTTGGTTTGGTGATTTGTTGGTTTGGTGGTTTGTTGGTTTGGTGATTTACTGGTTTGGTGGTTTGTTGGTTTGGTGATTTACTGGTTTGGTGGTTTGTTGGTTTGGTGGTTTACTGGTTTGGTGGTCTGGTAGTTTGTTGGTTTGGTGGTTTGGTGAAGTGCGCTCACGCTCGCTCTATCACGGAACTTGTCCGGACGTGTTTATCGTTCAAATGATCCGTCAGGCTGGAGCAGTTTCGGTGATCGGAAAATTCTTTTTGACAAAAGCTCCAAATCACGGCGTTCAAATTTAATCAGCACGTTGTAACTAATGACAACAATCTGTTTCTGAAACTTAAATACTTAGTTATTAAAACATTTCACAGACTCTTGTGCTGTAAATGTGCTTTTTGGGCTTAAAACAACTACATTATATTATATTAGCTAGTAGTGAGCTGGTTAGCCTCCACCTTTGAATTTAATATTTGAATTTTTGGAAACGTCTTCGGGAAAAATGAATGGAAACTGTACGTCTGGAGTGAACCAGTAGGGGGTGCTGTGGAGCTCCATTGCGAACACATGACATATTTAGATCATTGTGTTACCTTTTATTGTTTAAGAAAATGCCATATTAAACAACTTTTAAAGCACTGGCACGTCGAGTCTAGAACGTTAAAGGGATATGCCACCCCCAGGTCAAATTTGGGCATCTCCCCACAGTCCAGAGACTAAAATAAGTGATGAAAAGCGTTTTCCTGCTCACCCAGCCATTGTCCGAGTCTGTCGCCACTGACCGCCGCGGTATCTGCTGCTCCTCCGCCTTAGACTGGAGTCTAACGTCGCCAGAGAAAGATTTCGGCCAAAAGGAATTAATTTGCTCGATGCGTTTCCCAATTACTTTATGTGTAGTGCACATTCATATCGAGTGCAAATAAATGTGCAAATCAACACGGAGAGCTTGACTTGGTCATTTTGGGTGGGATCTATTTTCCAGTGCGGACGAATACAGTCGAATCACGCAGCACGCTGCCAGGGGAATCCCAGTTACGCACTGGGAAGGGAGTTCCCCTGTTGCACAACGTGGTGCGTGATTCGACTGTATTCGTCCGCACTGGAAAATAGTTCCCACCCAAAATGACCAAGTCAAGCTCTCCGTGTTGATTTGCACATTTATTTGCACTCGATATGAATGCGCACTACACACAAAGTAATTGGGAAACGCATCGAGCAAATTAATTCCTTTTGGCCGAAATCTTTCTCTGGCGATGTTAGACTCCAGTCTAAGGCGGAGGAGCAGCAGATACCGCGGCGGTCAGTGGCGACAGACTCGGACAATGGCTGGGTGAGCAGGAAAACGCTTTCCACCACTTATTTTAGTCTCTGGACTGTGGGGAGATGCCCAAATTTGACCTGGGGGTGGCATATCCCTTTAAAGCCGCACTATGTAACTTTTTGGATGGATACGTCATTACTCTGCCTGGAATGTTCCACAGTGTGACATTAAACAGCTCTACTTTACATTTATTAATTACAGGTGGTTTAATTGCTCAAAAATAGATAAACAGATCTGACCTGTAACTTGGCCCGGTTTGGTCTCCATGAAGGTAGAAAGGTTTAATGCCATGCTGTGGAACATTCCAGGCAAAACAAGAACATCTCCATGGAGAAACGCCCCAGAAAAGTGACACAATGCACATTTAAAACAGGGTGACGCTCTGCTTCGGGTTGTTTAATCCGCTCATACCCCGGTCCCACCAACGGAAAACAGGTCACTCTGAAATCTGATGACCTTTTAGATATCTGTGGATGTTCAAAGCACGAGTGATTTCTGTTTTAGTTCAAGCTACTCCCTCCTAACAGCAGCTCATTTGTTTACCTGTCACTATGGTGATGCTCACGGTGTAGCGATATACCAAGGATCTATGATAAGAAGACATTCCCGCTCTGTCCCGGCTCCAGACCGACTATTATTATTATTATTAGCCTGTTCACTTGTAAGTGGCGATGTTTACAAGTGAACAGGCTAATAATCGGCGCGCAGTGATACGACTCGAGAGAAAATAGCACCAAACGATTTAGACTTCTGACTTTTTCGTGGGCAACTGTTTTGTGATGCAAATATATCACTTTTTGGACAAGAAAAATAAGCTTTATTAACTGTCCCCGCTAACTTGCCGGAACTACTTTGGTCAGCTCCAGAACCGGGGCAGAACTCGGCTCAGAGGACACTGTCAGGGGTAAGTCAGTGTTAATGCACGACACTGCTGAAGGGGACGCCGTACAGATTCACATAAAAAAACTAAACGAACTATCCCTTTAACTCGTTACTTTGGTCCCCCATGGTGCCGAATTGAAAAAGGAATTACGTTTTGTTAAATGTCAGTATTAGCGCGTTACAGTGAACCCTCGCTCTATCGCGGTTCACTGTTCGCGCCCTCGCTGTTTCGTGGATTTTTTTTTTTTTTTCAATTTTTTTCAATTTGTTTTTTTTTTTTCAATTTTTTTTAATAAATTGAAAAAAAATTTTTTAAAAAATTTAAAAAAAATATATATATATAGTGTAACATTGTGTTCTGCGTCCTGATTGGCTAAGAGACTAGACCAGGATTAAACGTGGACTAAACCAGGTCTAGACCAGAACTAAACCAGGATTAAATCACTCTGTGCGGCTCTTGCGTTCGTTTGTGCGTGTTCGGTTTGTGGCTCGGGCTGAGAGCACGCGGTCCAGGCGCCGCGGTTCTATCTCGGTGCTCGCAGCTCCGGTGTACGCGCGACACGTGCTGCTCTGTCACGGATTTGTCCACGATGAACCCCTCATCATGGACAAATGCGTGACAGAGCAGCACGTGTCGCGCACTTCTCCAAGGGGTTGGTGCGCGTTGCGTCCGCGCGTCTGGCGGGGCTCCCGGAGCCGTGTCTCCCCCCACACGTCATTGCTCTGCCTGGAATGTTCCACAGTGTGACATTAAACAGCTTTAGTTTACATTTATTCAGTTACAGGTGGTTTTATAGCTGAAAAATACCTAGAAAAACAGACATTCTGACTGTGAGCGGAGTCGCCTCTCCACATATCTGACCTGTAACTTGGTCTGGTGGCATTGCTTGTTTGTTTCCATGGAGATAGATATGTTTAATGCTATACTGTGGGACATTTTAGGCAAAGCTCTAACATGGAGACAAGCATGACAGAACCTCCACTATCTCATAATATTTATTTTTTTAATTTAAATTTTATTTTATTATTATGTTTTATGATTTCATTCATTCATTCATCTTCTTCCGCTTTCTCCATTCTCTGGGTCGCGGGGGCAGCAGTCCAAGCAGTGTTCCGCTGCCCAGAACACAGTTCAGGGGCGGCAGTAGCTCAGTTGGTAGAGCGCTTGCCTGGTGATCCAGGGGTTGGCGGTTCAAATCCCACTCTTGACGGGTGGACTGCGTGTGAACCCCACAGATGAGCGTTGCCGTTGTGTCCTTGGGCAAGACACTTCACCCCACCTCGCCCCCAGTGTCTGTGGACATTGGTAGCCCCCATGGCAGAAGATACATCAAGGCCTGTTGTGACGTGAGCCGTCCTCCTGTGGACCCACCACCCGCGGAAGGATTCATGAGGGCTGGTGCATTGTGTTCTGATTTCATTTTATTTTATTTTTATTTTTTAAATTTTTATTTTATTTTTTATTTATTTATTTTCCAAATTTAAATAAATTCTTCAGACATTTCAGTTAAAGCTGCACTATGTAACTTATTAGTTGGAGGTCCATCACCTGCTTGTTTCTATGGATACGTCACTGCCTGGAATGTTCCACAGTATGGCATTAAACAGCTCTATTTTACATTTATTCAATTACAGGTGGTTTTATAGCTCAAAAACACACACATTCTGACTGTGGGGTCGCCTCTCCACAGATCTGACCTGTAACTTGGTCTGGTTTGGGCTCCATGAAGATAGACATGTTTAATGCCATACTGTGAAACATTCCAGACAAAGCAATAACATCCCCATGGAGAAAATCATCTGACTGACCCTCCACTCCCGTTGTGTGAATTAGTCTCAGTATTGACTTATATTTTCTTCAGGGATAAATCTTTTGTTTTCAGGGGCCTGGTTCGGTCACACAGACATGGTGATTATAGGATAACGTTATAACATTAAACTGAAGAGCACAACAGCCTCCAGATGCCAAACCAAACTTGGGTCTGGTCCAGCGTTTAGCCTGGGTCATTTATCTGCTGCTACTGCTTTGGGTACAGACTAATTCCTGGAATAAAACAAAGCTCAGTTGGCAGGGTATTTATACAAACACCTCGTAACCATTGAAGAGAAGCACTTAAAGCCAGCTCCATGTGTTAAACTGGACAGTCTGGTGCACTCGCTGTATGAATGGCATTTCAGATACTTAACCTTCTGTTTGGCCTTTTAAATTGCAGTCCAGTGCTTTTGTGTCCTGAAAAGACTCAAAAACACGTCATATTTTGGTAGAATGGATTCAGACAGCAACTTCTGCTTAGACCATCATCATATACATAACAAATAATGGGCATACTGTTATATTTTTTTATTATTTATGGACCTATAACAATCAATGTGATATAATTTTTAGAAATGGACAGTGTTGTATAAAGTAGTGGAAAATCAAACTCAAGTAAAAGTATAGGTTCCCCTCCCAAAAATGACTTTGGTAAAAGTCGAAGTCACTGACTGAAATGTTACTTGAGTAAAAGTCTTAAAGTATCTGGAACTTCTTGTACTCAAGTATGACAAGTAATGTAAAAATAAATGTACTCAAGTAATGTAATTAAAAGTACAAGTAAAAGTATCAAGCAAAGGCAGTCTGAATTTAATATTTTTTAATGCCCCCCCCCCCAAACCTTTTTTTTTTTTTTTAAATAACAGTGCTGAAAATAAGGCATACATAAAACCATTGAAGGAGTTTTTTTTTGGAGGAAGAGGGTTTTTTGCAATTGGGCCCTTAATCCTACTGTGAAACACCATGTTGGGCTCACCCATGGTAGTTTTGTGTCATATGGAGCACTGTCGAAGATATTGGGTTTGGTGATATCCATGAAACGCCTTTCTCATTCGTTACACTTAGCCTACAGCTATGCCTTCCCTTGAGCCGAAAAAGCTAGGTAGCCTGTTAGCTCCAACATCGTCAAATACGCTTTGTGTAACTGTGATCCAAGATGGCGGCGCGTGAAGACGCAGCGGCCCCTCGTCCGGCCGATAGCGTAGTGTTTTCACCGTCTTTGTCTAGTCTATCTTGTCCGTCTTCAGTGTTTTTTAACAAGTACAGTAGGCAGTTTCTGCTGGACATAGGCAGAACTGGCCAGCACAACTCCCTGGACACTGTACTAGAGGAGAAGCTGGCACGCTTCGGACTACTCCGCCGGCCTGCTGCTAATGCTGCTAACGCTGCTACACCGGACTCGCCTGCCGCCCCCCGCCCGGAGAGGAGACGCCGCAAGCGGTGTGAGAGGCGGCAGAAGCGAGGCAAGCGCGGCGGTATCAGAGCTAGGCTAACGGCTAGCCCGCACCGGCCGGCCATTCCATCCATTCTCCTCGCCAACGTGCAGTCTCTGGACAATAAAATGGACTACATCAGACTGAGGGCTACCCAGCGCGACGTGAGGGAGTGCTGTGTTTTTGTTTTTACGGAAACATGGCTCCATGACAACATCCCGGACTCAGCGATACGCCTGGACGAGCTAACATGCTACCGCTCGGACCGAGCTAGCGGTGTCCCCGGAGTTAAATCCCGCGGAGGGGGTTTAATAATTTTTCTTCGGGACACTTATTGTCGGGACGCTGTGGTGGTATGTAGACACTGTTCACCCCTAGTGGAGTTTATGATTCTGAAGTGCCGGCCTTTTTATCTCCCGCGTGAAATCACGGCAATATTGCTAGTGGTTGTTTATGTCCCCCCATCACCGAACAGCGCTGATAGAAGGAGGCACTGTATGAGTTGTATAACTCTATTAGCGAGCAACAGACTGCTCACCCGGACGGATTTTTTATCCTTGCCGGGGATTTCAACCATGCAGACCTCAGAACTGTCATGCCACAAATGCATCAGCATGTTGATTTCCCAACCAGGGGAAACAACATTTTGGACATGGTTTACACGACACACAAGGGAGCATACAAGGCTTACCCCCTCCCCCACATAGGCCTCTCTGACCACATCTCTGTTGTGCTCAGACCGGCATACAGACCCCGTGTAAGGGTCTCCAGGCCGGCTCTGAAGCAGATCCAGGTGTGGCCAGAGGAGCCTCGTCTGCACTACAGCACTGCCTCGGTACAACAGACTGGGCAGTGTTCAAACAGGCCGCCACATACAACAATCACACTGACATTGAGGAGTACGCAGACACTGTGACCTCCTACATCACCAAATGCATTGGTGATGTCACACACACAAAAACCATCACCACCAGGGCTAACCAGAAGCCATGGCTGACAGGGGAGGTTCACAGGCTGTTGAGAGCCAGGAACGCTGCCTTCAGAGCTGGGGATGTCCCCCATCTGAGGGCAGCGAGAGCCAACCTGTCCCGTGGCATCAGGAAAGCCAAACACAGATACACACAGAAAATAACCGGACACTTTAGAGACAGCAGGGACACACGGAGTCTGTGGCAGGGCATCCAGAACATCACGGATTACAAACCCTTGCCACAGACCTGTGACAATAATATCACCCTGCTCAATGACCTCAACAGCTTCTTTGCACGGTTTGAGGCAGGAAATGACACCCGGACCCAAAAAACTCCACCACCTCCCCACGACCAGCCCCTGTGTGTGTCTGCAGCCAGCGTGAAGAGGACACTCTCCAGGATCAACACCCGCAAGGCTGCAGGCCCGGACAACATTCCTGGTCGTGTGTTGAAAGACTGTGCAGAGGAGCTCAAGGATGTCTTCACAGACATCTTTAATGCTTCTCTGAGCCAGGCTGTCGTTCCCTCCTGCTTCAAAACCACTACCATCGTTCCCGTGCCAAAGAAGCCCACTCCGGCCACTTTTAATGACTATCGCCCTGTTGCACTGACCCCCATCATCATGAAGTGCTTTGAACGGCTAGTCATGGCACACATCAAATCCATCCTCCCCCCCACCCTAGACCCATACCAGTTTGCATACCGGGCCAACCGCTCTACCGAGGATGCAATCTGTTCTGCACTTCACCCGGCTCTCACCCACCTAGACAATAAAGACTCATATGTGAGAATGCTGTTCATAGATTTCAGTTCAGCATTCAACACTATAATCCCTCAGCAGCTCATTACCAAACTGGACCCCCTGGGGCTTCAGACCTCACTCTGTAATTGGCTGCTGGACTTCCTCAGTGAGAGGCCACAGGCAGTGCGGGTCGGCAGAAACACCTCAAGCTGCATTAGACTGAGCACAGGAGCCCCCCAGGGCTGTGTGCTCAGTCCGATGCTCTTCACTCTGCTGACCCACGACTGCTCACCAGCGTTCAGCACCAATCACATAGTGAAGTTTGCGGACGATACGACTGTGGTGGGTCTCATCTCTAATAACGATGAGACAAACTACAGGAGTGAGGTGAGCCTTCTGACCCAGTGGTGCAGCAATAACAATCTCCTCCTTAATGTTGAAAAGACCAAGGAGATTGTTATTGACTTCCCGGAGAGGCCCCACCCAGCACCCCCCACTGTCCATCAATGGTGCTGCTGTAGAGAGGGTGAGCAGCACCAAATTCCTGGGGGTGCACATCAGTGAGGACCTCTCCTGGACAGTGAATACTGTATCACTGGCAAAGAGGGCCCAGAAGCGCCTCTATTTCCTCCGCAAACTGAGGAGAGCTGGAGCCCCTCCACCCATTATGACCACCTTCTACCGAGGCACCATTGAGAGCGTCCTGACCAGCTGCATCACTGTGTGGTACGGGAGCTGCACTGAACAGAACAGGAAAGCCCTGCAGCGCATAGTGAATGCAGCTGGGAGGATCGCTGGTGTCTCTCTCCCCTCCCTCCTAGACATTTTTAACACCCGGCTCACCCGCAGAGCGTCCAGCATTGTGGGTGACCCGAGCCACCCCGCACATAGCCTGTTCAGCCTCCTGCCCTCGGGGAGAAGGTACCGGAGTCTCCGAGCCCACTCCACCAGGCTTTCAAACAGCTTCATCCACCAGGCTGTCAGGAGGCTGAACTCACACCTGAACTCCCACCTTACCCATCTCCCAGCCCGCACCGCCCATATTGGCATAACCTGTATTCCATAAAAGACATATCACTCTAGACACTTTAAAAAACTGCTGCTAAGGACTACTGTTGCACTGCTGCACATTTACACTTACTACTGGATTTTACTCCTGTTGCACTGTTGTTTACTACTGTTATTGCACACTTACATTTACTACTGGAATTTTTAGTACTGTTGTTTACTCCTGTTGCACTAGAATTACTACTGTTGCACACTTATTTTTATTTATCTTAACTCCTATGCACATTCTACTGCACATGACCAAGTCACTGCTGTATCTTCCATTGCACATTTTGATGCACACTGCACACTTTGGAAATCTGTATATAGTATAGGTTATTTGTTATTTATTATGTTGCACTGTTTTAAGATTTTAGACCGTAGACTTTAGTTTTAACTTAGATCTCTGTCTTAGATAGTTTTTGTTGTGTTTTGTCTTCATATTGTATTTTGTACACTGTCTTTTTGCACTACCTGACCAGAGAGAAACGAAATTTCGATTCACTGTATGTTGAACACATATGGCAGAATTGACAATAAAGCTGACTTTGAACTTTGAACTTTGAACTTGAAACAATGTCACACAAAGTTAATTTCTATGCTATGTTATGCAGTCAGTAGAGGTTTTTTTTGTAACGAGTAACTAAACGGCACATTGAAAATGTAGTGGAGTAAAAGTAAAAGTTGTCATTTTTTTTAAAACTCAAGTAAAGTACAAAGTCTCCCAAAATGTACTTAAGTACAGTAGTGAAGTATTATTACTTCGTTACTATACAACACTGGAAATAGATTCCAAATTGAAGCTACAGTGTGTAACTTTCTTGATGTGGAAAGTCACCTGATGATTCCTTGATTCCCTGGAAACAAAGTTAGAGCTTTTTAACACTTACGGGTAAAAAACACAAAACATTTTCAATCAGTCAATCATTATTTATAAAGCGCTTTTCATACAAAAAATGTAACACAAAACGCCTTACAGTGGTTAAGGCAGGGGTGTCAAACATGCGGCCCGGGGGCCAGATCCGGCCCTCCAAGACCTTTAATCTGGCCCTCGGCTGATTTTCTATGACAATATTTTAATTATATTTAAATTTTCTATTAAAATATTGGTCATTTTATGCACCTCTTTTCTGCTTTTCCCACCAGAGCAGCACAAATGAAGACTCGCCTCTTTCCAAACGCTCTTAAAGGACCATCGTTTGGACTGTTGACCGTGACACCCTCATCAGCAAAATGTCAAAAATGAGAAAAGTGGACGACGAGTGCAGGATTTTCCAAGGAAAAAATCGACTAATTCCTATTTGTTCAGGAGGTGAATGGGAAACCTGTATGTTTGTTTTGAAATTGAATTTTTCTTAAAGTTTCAGGTTGCTCATAATATTATAATATTTTGTAAATGAAAGAGTTCATCAAATAAAAAAGACTTCTGTAATAGATTTGTGTTTCTCTGCACAAATATTTGGACTTATTGTTATTTTTGGGGTATATTTGCCATGAGTTTTCTGATCCGGCCCCTTTGGAATCAAAGTCGGTTGGATACGGCCCCCGGACCAAAATGAGTTTGACACCCCTGGGTTAAGGATTAGAAGACTGACTTTTTATTGATCTCACACAGGAGAAATCGTTTTCTGCATTTGACCCGGGACCATCCCCATGATTTTGTTGCGTAGTCCTGGTCAGGACCTCAGCTGGAGGATTTTACCTGGAGCATGTTTTGGGTTGGTGGGGGAAACCGGAGTGCCGGGAGGAAACCCACCCAGACACGGGGAGAACATGCAAACTCCACACAAAAAGACCCGGGCGACCCGAATCTTCTTGCTGTGAAGCATGAGTGCTAGCCACTCAGCCACCGTGCTGCCAACAATCAAGAAGAAGAAAAAAAAAATCAGAAGTGCCTTTCGTTTAGACGGTGACAGCGTTTTTGAGGCTTAAAAAGTGGAAAAGTGGAAACCTTGAATACGCTCCGCCGTAGCGTTTTCGTCTACACTGCCCAAGACACAAAACTCTGGTCAAATCTGCTGACGTCGCGTATGTGTTTACGTCACATGGGTCCACCATTAGTGTTCTTTGTTTGGCAGGACTCCCAGTCTAACGTGGTCTGAAACAATAGTTGAACTTCTTCGTCTGACCACGCAAATTTTTTTTTGCGGTAGCCATGTTTTGTTTTGCTTTTCGCGGCGCAGATGAGATGAAGGAAGATTCTACACATGTGAATGTATCACAGCGCCACCTAGCCGCCTGGCATGCATACCCAATCCAATTCCACACATTTTTGCGTCACCGTATGCACGCAGATTTCCTCCCGAAAACACTCGTCTAAACGTGGAATAAAAAGTGAAGACGCGACGCCGCTTTTGCGTCTTCTGTTCAGACCGTCATGTAAACGTAGCCTTAAAATCACAACTTTCTCCATTGAGACAGTGAAGATTTATGCCATACTGTGGAACATTACAGCCAAAGGAACAACATTTTTATGGAAACGAGCAAGAGGAGGCCAAATGAGAGTCAGGTTTGTGGAGCTGCACGCCTTCTACAGTTTTTCAGTGGAGGTTTTGTATATATAATATTGTATTTACTGTGTCCTGTAGAATCTTCTGTTTTTTTGTCTTTGTCTTGAACCTTTTACCATTTTGGGCAATTAACATCTGAAAAATACGCCATAAAAATGAAAGTCGCTCATAATATGGTTCAGACTGACAGAACTGAGGCTCCTCCAACCACCACCAGCACTCACACACCAAATTCATACTAAGAGATAAAGGGTAAAGTGTCTTGCCAAAGAGCACAACAACAGTTTTTTTTTTTTTCAGTGGCGCCCAACTTTGTCCCAGCAGTCTCCCATTCAAGTACGAGCCAGGCCCGGTCCTGCACACCTTCTGAGATCTGACGAGGTCCAGCTTTGACCTGGAGCTTTGGCCAAATTAAAATGAAATCTTAACTCTGATTGCAGGTAAGGCTTAAGAGATCTGGCCATTATCACAGACAGAAATCAAAAGAAGATTAGAAGACTTAACGGCTGTTCAGATGTGATTTGAGGAACAGCAGACGCAAATCCAGAGATTAGCAAACACAGACAAAAAAGATTTAAGATCAAACGCCACAATAGAAAATGGATTTAAAGAGCACATTTTCAGGTGTCTGTGGTCAGTCTGAGTGTTCCTGTTTAGTTTTATTTTCAACAAAAAGGTGAGAGCGACTACCTGAAAAGCTGTTCTCTAATGCTAGCTAGCGTCTGACTGTAATGTTATTTAAGAGGGACTTGTTTAAGCGCACAAATCATCTCACCTATTGTAATTTCAACTATACTGTAACTATACTGTTGTAGTAGACTGTCGTAGACTTCAGGAGATCACACACACAGCACACCCCCCTCACCATCACCGGGGCTGCTGTGGAGAGAGTAAGCAGCACCAAGTTCCTGGGTGTGCACATCTCTGAGGACCTCAGAGATGTGCACACCTCTGAGGTCCTCAGAGATGTGCACACCTCTGAGGTGTGCACGTCAAAGAACTGGCCAGTAAAACCCAACAGTGACTCCACTTCCTCCACAAGCTGAAGAGAGCCAGAGCCCCAGCTCCATCATGAGCACCTTCTACAGACGCACCACAGAGAGCATCCTCACCAGCTGCATCACTGTGTGGTATGGCACCTGCACCGTGTCCTGCCGGAAAAAGCTACAGCGAGTAGTGAGAGCAGCTGAGAGAATCGTGGGTGTCTCTCTCCCCTCCCTGCAGGACATCTACCGCACCCGCCTCACCCGCCTCACCCTCTGGGTGATCCCACCCACCCATCCAACTGCCTCTTCAGTCTGCTGCCATCAGGAAGGAGACTGAGGAGCCTCAGGGCCAAGACCAGCAGACTGAAACACAGCTTCATCCAAGCAGCTGTCAGGATGCTCAACTCTCTCCCTGCCCTCCCTCCCCCAATCACACTGCTGTTTAAATGACACTAAATGACACTGACACTGCTGCTTAAATGACACTGACTCTGCTGCTTAAGTGACACTGACACTGCTGCTTAAATGACACTAACATTGCTGCTTAAATGACACTTAAATGACATTGACACTGCTGCTTAAATAACACTTAAATGACACTGCTGCTTAAATAACACTTAAATGACACTGATGCTTAAATGACACTTAAATTACACTGACACTGCTGCTTAAATTACACATTTGAGCTTTATTCCGCTCCACATTGTGTGTTTTACTTATTTGTATTATATACAAGCCTTTTGTACTTTTGCTGCGGGTATTAATCCATCCCACGTGATGTCACAAAATTGTGGCCGTCATTTTGGACCTGAAGTGGCATACCACAGCCAACAACACAGCAGAGATCAACGGAACGTTAAAGGATACAGATATCAAATATAAATATTACTTTAACCTCATACACTGGGGACGGCCCGCGCGCGGTCCCATTCACTGTTTTTTTTTCTTTCTGCATGAGAGCACACATTCCCGATCGTGTACCATGACAATCTACACATCAAATGAAACCTTACAGTCTCCTCTTTTTGACTATGCAATTCATTTCCCGGCACAACAATCACTCCCCGAGCACATGGGGCTTTTATACGGAAAAGCACAAAACGAGGTTTGTTACTTAGCTTACCTTTGAAGGCTCTGGACAGGTCAAACTCTGTATTTCACCATAAACTTGGCCTCAATCTGTCCGTAAGGATCCAGCGAATAAAATCCAGTAAAACTATTTCTAACTTCTAATTTTGACACCTCTGACTGTTAGTTAGGCATACATTGTTGCTTCAGTTGCAAACTTTTTGGTTTGTGGATAACAGATCTGGCGTATGAGGTTCTTAGCAGGACTTTCAGGATTGGTCCGTACTGAGTCCTTGAACAGGGAAGCTGTGATCCTATGTGATCCTACGTGTACAAATCATGAGGACCGAAGTCTGGTCACGACGAGGTCTTGGTGTACTTTCTCACGTCCGTAAACAATCCTGGCGGAAGCAGGTAGACATCACTATCTAAACCAGCTATTTACAGCTTTTCCAAATATCTCTCCCTCTGCTCACCCTGTAAATGTGCTGCGTCACTGGATAGTGGAGGTGTCATCTCGTTCACTTTGTTTTCACTTTGTTTAATCCAAATCTCGATTGTCCGATTCGTCTTCGTCGCATTCAAACACGTTCAAACTGCGGTGTTGTCCAAAATGGCGCTTGCTTTTACGAAGGTCACGTGACTGGGAAGCGTCAATATGTGATGTTTTAGTCCTGGTGTTTATTGTCTTGTTTATCACTTGTTTTATGTTCACTGTGGGCCTAGGGGGCGCTGCAATTTCAAATCCTGTGTGTGTGCGACCTGTACATATGGTTTTTCACAATAAAGCTGACTTTAAACTCAGCTCTTTCTGATCTGATTGTGGTCAAATAAAGCTCAGATTAAAGTCTAATTTGAAGAACAGAGCAGTGCTTACAGTTAGAATCACACCTCAGGGAATGTTAATGACATCAGCAGCAAAATGTCAACAGACTGAGGCGACTTCTGTGATTTCTTTCTACAATAATCTCATCTTATCTCATCTTCCAGGAAACAGTGTTATCAGTGTGTGTTTAGACATCCCAGAGCAGGGCATTTACGAAGGATGAGCGCTATTGTTTAAACGAAAGACAAAAATAAACCTGTGGCATTATTTTCCCAACAAGAAAACCTCCTTGGACCCATTCACAAAGTGTCCCTGTAGGGCCGTTGGAGTGCACAGGGAGGAAGTCTATTACAGCCGCGACCACAGATAAACACTCCACATCTTTATCTGCCCCATAAAAACAGCTTTGTGTTTTTATTATGAAGGCGAGCAGGTTTTTTCACTCCATGAGCTGGGATGGTTACAATAGAGCTGTCGTCCACTCCACAAATGAGACACATGAGTTGTTTCTTAGTTTTGAAAATGCACTCATTCAAACAATTCAATACTAAGGAATAGATTTGATACTCAATACTGATTCCAATACAGCGATAATCGTAAAACACTCTTTATTTAGACACTAGAATGTGATTTTATACATTAAACCCCTTAGTGGTCCAGGTCTAAACCAGGTCTAAATCAGGTCTATACCAGGTCTAAACCAGGTTTAAACCAGGTCTAAGCCAGGTCTTAAACAAGTCTAAACCAGGTCTAAGCCAGGTCTTAACCAAGTCTAAACCAGGTCTAAACCAGGTTTAAACCAGGTCTAAGCCAGGTCTAAACCAAGTCTAAACCAGGTCTAAACCAGGTTTAAACCAGGTTTAAACCAGGTCTAAACCAGGTCTAAACCAGGTCTAAACCAGGTCTAAACCAAGTCTTAACCAGGTCTAAACCAGGACTAAACCAAGTCTAAACCAGGTTTAAACCAGGTCTAAGCCAGGTCTAAACCAAGTCTAAACCAGGTCTCAACCAGGTTTAAACCAGGTTTAAACCAGGTCTAAACCAGGTCTAAACCAGGTCTAAACCAGGTCTAAACCAGGACTAAACCAAGTCTAAACCAGGTTTAAACCAGGTCTCAACCAGGTTTAAACCAGGTCTAAACCAGGACTAAACCAAGTCTAAACCAGGTTTAAACCAGGTCTAAGCCAGGTCTAAACCAAGTCTAAACCAGGTCTAAACCAGGTCTAAACCAGGCCTAAACCAGGTCTAAACCAGGTCTAAACCAAGTCTAAACCACAGTGTGGAGTAAATGAACAATAAACGTTTGGTGTCATGAAAGTCTCTTTATAAATGCTGTGAATTATTATTATACTTGTTCTGATCCAGCTCCAAATCGTTTCTGAAGACATCCAGGAAAGGTTCATTTCTGTCTGGGAATGTGACTTTTTAGCTTCAATGCCTGCAAAAAATCTAGTTTCAATATACTGCAAATTTCTCTTTTGAAACTTATATCAGATTATTCATCTTGTTTTCAGATTTATTATCTACTTTGTAGACCAGAGACTGCTTAATTCTAGTCTAGAGGTGGTTTATTTTAAGATTAATTTGCTGCAGGGACAGATCATTTCACTACTTTTAAGTCATTTTCTGATCAATTTAAGTGTTTAAATCTTCTGGGCCAAGCTGGTTTAAACCTGGTTTAAACCTGGTTTAGACTTGGTTTAGACCTGGTTTAAGCCTGGTTTAGACCTGGTTTAAACCTGGTTTAGACCTGGTTTAGACCTGGTTTAAGCCTGGTTTAGACCTGGTTTAGACCTGGTTTAGACTTGGTTTAGACCTGGTTTAAGCCTGGTTTAGACCTGGTTTAGCCTTGGTTTAGACCTGGTTTAAGCCTGGTTTAAACCTGGTTTAGACCTGGTTTAGACCTGGTTTAAGCCTGGTTTAGACCTGGTTTAGACCTGGTTTAGCCTTGATTAGTGCTTGATTTTCAATACTTCTGACAACCCTAGGGCAGAGTGCAAACTAAAATAGGCTATAAAAACATTTGAGACTTACAGTTTATGTGTAAAAGGTGATAAGCAAAAATAATCTTCCTTTTGAGTGGCTTCTAGGTGAAGATGTACGGCAGATGACGGTCCACTCTGGCACGCCCGTCTGTGTTGGTACATCCTCTTGTGAAGTGGCTGTTTTGTTTCTCCAGTGTAGCGCTCACTGCAGTCTTCACTACACTGAATGGAGTGCACTCTAACCAGAACTGAAAAAGCAACTCGGATGAGTTGCGAAACGTTTTGGACCAAATAAACTTTGTCCAGTGGACAAATTGAATTTCTCCTTTTACCATGGATTCTACCTGGACGACTGAGGGATTCTTCACACATCATAAGACTTTATTGATCTCACACAGGAGAAACAGCTCTACTTTAAATGTGTTAGTCACAGGTGGTTTTACAGCTCAGAAATACCTAGAAAAACAGGCATTCTGACTGTGAGCAGGGTCGCCTCTCCACAGATCTGACCTGTAACTTGGTCTGGTTTGGTCTCCATGAAGATAGAAAGGTTTAATGCAGGGGTGTCAAACATGCGGCCTGGGGGCCCGATTTGGCCCTCCAAGTCCTTTAACTTGGCCCTTGGCTGATTTTCTATTTCTATAATATTTGAATTATATTTTAATTTTCTATTAAAATACTGGTAATTTTCTGCACCTCTTTTCTGCGCAGCTTATCATAGCAGCGTCTCCAGCGCCTCTGTGCGTGGCCCCTCCCACCAGAGCAGCACCAATGAAGACTAAAGCATGACTAAATTCTGTGAAATGCAAACAAGTTCATGTTAAAACATTGTGTTGAAATTGCATTTTTCTTAAAGTTTCAGGTTAGTCATAATATATTCATTCATTCATTTTCTTCCGCTTTTCCATTTTCTGGGTCGTGGGGGCAGCAGTCCAAGCAGTGTTCTGCTGCCCAGAACACAATGCACCAGCCCCCATGAATCCCCCCGCAGGTGGTTGGTCCACAGGAGGACGGCTCACGTCACAACAGGCCTTGATGTACTTCTGCCATGGGGGCTACCAGTGTCCACAGACACTGGAGGCGAGGTGGGGTTAAGTGTCTTGCCCAAGGACACAACAGCAGCGCTCATCTGTGGGAGCTGGGATCACATGCGGTCAACCCGTCAAGAGCGGGATTTGAACTGCCAACCCTATAATCATAATATAATATTTTGTAAAAAAGAAAAGAAAAGAAAGAGTTCATCAAATAAAAAAAGTCTGCAATAGATTTGTGTTTCTCTGCACAAATATTTGGACTTATTGCTATTTTTGGGGTATATTTGCCATGAGTTTTCTGATCCGGCCCCTTTGGGATCAAATTCAGTTGGATACGGCCCCCAGACCAGAATGAGTTTGACACCCCTGGTTTAATGAAACATTCCAGACAAAGCAAAACCGTCTCCATGGAGAAAAGCGTTTGATGGACTCTCCACCAGAAAAGCACCACCTACATCACAAAGTTGAAGTGTTTTCATTTGAGAGAAGAACTCAGCCTAAATCTGCAGGTTTGTGTGTTAAACATGTGCGAATGAAAGAAAGCACAACTCCAGGCGTGTTTGTGATGAGGAAGAAGATCAGAAAATAGTGTAATATTGGCGCATTAATAAAGTCAAGATGTATTGACCTTCAGTTCATGTAATGGGCGATCGGAGTGAAGCACAAACACTCAGCTCTCTTGTTTGTTGATTCACCGCTGCAGCCAAACATTTTAGAGACAGTGAGTCAGAGCCAGAACAAAGCCTCCTCCCACTGTTTACCCCACACACCAGGCCATTATAGGGAGAAGAATCGTGAAAACCAACGTTTGCTCCATCAAGATTCTGTAAAACTAGAGAAAAATACCACTGTCTCATAGACCAGACCACCCCAAAAAAACTACAAACACCCATCTGCTGCTTCAGGCCTCTACAGAGCTCACTGGTCATCTCATTCAGAAAAACTGGAGAGGAATATGCAAGGTGGAAGTAAAAGTAGTCTGTGAAGCCTCAAGACCAGGGGTGCCCAACCAGTTGATCGTGATCGCAGGCCGAGTGTCAGTCAATCGCGTATGGATACGTTCAGACTGCAGGGTTTAATGCTCAATTCTGATTTTTTTTTGTGTGTGTGTGAAATCCCATTTGTTTGCGAGGTCGTTCATATTTCCAATTAAATGTGACTTGTATGTGATCTCCAGTGTGAACTTTAAACGCCCCAAAAGTGTCCCGCATGCGCCTTGGAGGACACGACGACATCATTCGCAGCGAGCGTGCTCAGTATTTACGGAAGTCGCCTAAAGTTGCTGTCGTACCGGAGCCAAAACATGTACAGCTTATTTGTTTTAAGGAGGAGAAGGACGAGGTTTTTGGCCACGGCGTTTTGTGGGGCAGTAGCAGCAACGTCCGTAGAAATGAACATGTTGGTGCGGAGTCGCAGACAAGAGTGGTGGGATGGCTACGTGCTTCGCCGCTTCACTGACACGGAGTTCATATAGTATTTTCGCATGACGAGAAGAACATTTGTGTACATTTGTGAGCGCCGACTTGTATCAAACTCGCTGGAGGAAACACGCCCAGGTCGGATGAACGCGACCTGGTCGTTCACACTGAAGTCGCATGCCAAAAGATCGGATATGTATCGGTTTTAGGACCACATATCTTGGGCGACGTTCACACTGCAGCCTGAAGTGACCCAAATCCGATTTTTTCGCCCCTATAAAAATAAAAATAATCTCACTCCATAAGTCTTTCACATTGTTCTTGGGTGACTTTATTCCACTCCTGGTGCAAGAACTGAAGTAGCTCAGCTTTGTGTTTGTGTTGGAATTCAACAGACTCTGGAATGGAATGGCTGTAATACATGTAGAGATGCTGATTTCAGAAAAAAATGCAGTGGTCTCTGATTTTTTTCCAGAGCTGTATGTATGTCAGTGCTCTGTCTGGAATGTTCCATAGATATTAAACAGCTCTAGCTTACATTTATGCAATTCCAGACCCCCCCCCTCTTGGTAGATCTCTCTTTTGAAAAACATGTGCTTGAACTTTTGTTGTTTGCCACATGCTCCTGCCACGCCCTTTTTCATTGTTTCCCTCCATTTTGTCTCCTTACCACCTGTTTTCAATTGTTCTTGTGATCATGTGATCGATTAGTCTGTGTATTTAAGCCCTGGTTTTCCATTTGCTAGTCACTGAGTCTTTGTCACCTGTCCAGGTCCCTGGTGAGCTTCTTGAATTTTTGTTTTGTAAAGATTAAGCCTTTTGCATTCCTGGACTTTTATGCTCTTAGTTTTTGGACCTTTGATGTTTTGAAGAGCTTTTGTGTTGCCAAGCTTTTTTGCTAATTTTGGATCTTCTGTGCTTTTTGTGGACCTTCTGAGCTTTTTGGAAAATAAATGGAAAACACCTTTTAAGGGGCTGTTTAGACGAGGACGATTGCGACTGAATACGACAAAATATTCTATCGGAAGTGTCTTTCGTTTACACGTTGGCGGCGCCGTCGGGCTCTCAAACCGCAAAAATCTGAAGACTCCTTCCGGAGTGTGGAGTTCTGAAGACGGCCCGGGTCGCGTCTCCGTCTAAACGGCAAGAAGCGCAAAACATGTTCACGTCGCATACACCTGACCTGATGTGCCAAGCCGGTAAAAACGATAACAATATGTCGCAGGTGACAGAGGTGAGTTTGGACAAGACCGGGGAGAACCAGTCAGTGGTGGGACAATTTTGAGAATGGATTAGTTGATGACAGTGCTTGGGTGGAAAACTTCAGAATGACTAAACAAGCTCTTGTTGCATTAAGCGAAGAGCTCCGACCCTACATCGAGGGCGAAACAACCGTAATGAGAGCCCCTGTGGTGTCCTGAAAAAGGTAGCTCTGACATTATATTAGCGGCCTGGCATGCATATTCAATCGTATTCGCCCACTTTTGCATCTTCGTATAAACAAACATTTCCTGTTGAGAACGCTCGTCTAAACGGGGATAAAAAATTGAAGACGAGACGCCGCTTTTGCGTCTTCTGTTTTGATCGTCGCCGTATAAACGTAGCCTTAGTTTGAACCTCTGCACTTGAGTCTGCTCTCTCTACCTGGACTGTAGCAGAGTGGTTAGCACACCAACCTGCCAAGCCGGCGACCCGGGCTTAATCCCAGAGTCGGCCCTAACAGACAGACTAATAAACATGTGAATGAAACAAAACACAAGTCCAGGTGTGTTTTTGAGGAGGGAACAACATTCTAACATGATTTAAAGCTCACAAGAGTCAGTTTTGTGTAATATATGACCTTTAATCCTACCCTACCATCAAACAAACTTTGGAACAGGGCTGTGGGAGAGCTGACAGGACAAAATCACTTCTCTCAGCTCAGATTAATGAGTTAGCGCGTCACTCATTCATTCCTTTTCCATTGCCTGTAAAAGATTTTCCCCTTCTTTTTTCCATAAGCAGTTCTGGAACGGACGGACCATGCTCGTCCCTGACTGGCTCATTCACCTGTCAATCACACCCACGTGACTGCTGAGATAAGAGCGGTGCTCATCTAACGACTTTACAGTTTCATTGGGAGTGGTATATTCATCATCACAGGTCAACAGGGGTTAGTTCAAACAGCTTTCATTCATCCACTCTTATTTTATGATGTTATAATGTTGTTTCCTTATCGAAAACAGACCTGGAGCTGTGTTTTGTTTCATTTGCACATGTTTAAAACATAAACCCTGCTTATTTAGGCTGAGTTCTTCTCTTAAAACTGCTCCACAGTGTTTTTAAACTTTTTAAACACTTTGACTAGTGATTTTGAGCTGCATCACTGTGTGGTATGGCACCTGCACCATGTCCTGCCGGAAAAAGGTACACCGAGTAGTGTACCTTCTGCTGAATGTGAGAGACTCCTGGGAGAACTTCCAGCAGCTGAACAGGATGCACCACCCGCTTTTACATTGGAGGATGTGAGGCTCCAGCTCAGCAGGTGCAAGCTGGGCAAAGCCCCCGGTCCTGATGGCGTCTCAGCTAAGGTGTTGAAGAACTGCATACAGGAGCTACCTCCTGTTCTTCACTCCCTGTTGAAGGAAGTCTTTGTCACGGCCACCATTCCAACCAACTGGAAAACATCCACAATAATCCCCGTACCAAAGAAACCCAGGCCTACGGAGCTCAACCACTACCAACCTGTGGCACTCGCCTCCATCATAATGAAGTGCCTGGAGAAACTACTGCTAAACATCATCTTGCCGGTTGTTGGCCCGCAACTAGACCCACTCCAATTTGCCTACAAAGCAGGGAGGGGCATGGAGGATGCTGTAGCCTGTCTGCTGCACCTCCTCCTCCAGCACCTAGACTCTCCAAGACACTTCGCCCAGATCCTCTTTGTGGACTTCAGCTCAGCCTTCAACTCCATCCAGAGTCTCCTGATGATCCAGAAACTACAACAACTCAATATCTCCACCAGACTGATCCATCTCATCCATAACTTTCTGAGCAACAGACAGCAGGTTGTACGGTTGGGCGCGACCACATCTTCTGCCCTCACCATGCTGGTGCATCGCAGGGATGTGTGCTCAGCCCATTTCTTTACACACTCTACACAAATGACAATATTAGTCCCTCCACAAACATAACATACCTCAAATACTCAGATGACACTGCTATCCTTGCCTTGCCCAAAGACGACAATTCAGTTATGATCTATTAATGCACAATCACAAAATTCACCAGGTGGTGCAGTGACAATCATCTTCACCTTAATGTCAGTAAAACAAAGAAACTCATTTTCAACCCCCCCCCTCACTACAGCCACCCATCATCATTAGCAGCCAGACAGTAGAGACAGTGGACACTTTCAAATATCTCGGAGTCACAATAGACAATGCACTTACATTTGATCAACATATCACAGACATTTACAAAAAAAGCCATCAACAATTGTCAATAATCAGAAAACTCAATGGACTCTGTTTCTCCACATCTGTTATTACTGTTGTATCAATCCATCATCCAGTCTATTCTGTTGTATTGTTCTACCTGCTTTTTCAATATGCTCACTGTTAAAAACCGGTCTATACTTACAAAGTTAACTCAAACAGCTGCTAAAATTATAGGACTCCCCACACCCAACCTGCAGATCTCAACAACAGGGCTACTGGACGCTTTGCACTTTCAATAGAACAGCCCTCACCCCTCTGCCCTCAGGAGCACCTCACCCCTCTGCCCTCAGGAGCACCTCACCCCTCTGCCCTCAGGAGCACCTCACCCCTCTGCCCTCAGGAGCACCTCACCCCTCTGCCCTCAGGAGCACCTCACCCCTCTGCCCTCAGGAGCACCTCACCCCTCTGCCCTCAGGAGCACCTCACCCCTCTGCCCTCAGGAGCACCTCACCCCTCTGCCCTCAGGACGGAGGTACAGGGCGATCAGGTGCAGGAGGGCCCACTTTGGCAGAAGCCTGATCCCTTCAGCTGTCACATTTTTGAACAACAGGCCCCGCTGAGTGTGCTGTAATGCTTATTGTATGTGTTTGTGTTTGTTGTGTTGTTGCTGTGTGTGTCAAACAGGCTCTGTGTGCGTGAAAATGAATTTCCCCTTGGGGACAATAAAGTCTAAAGTCTAGTGAGAGCAGCTGAGAGAATCGTGGGTGTCTCTCTCCCCTCCCTGCAGGACATCTACCGCCCCCGCCTCACCCGCAAAGCCCTCTGGGTGATCCCACCCATCCAACTGCCTCTTCAGTCTGCTGCCATCAGGAAGGAGACTGAGGAGCCTCAGGGCCAAGACCAGCAGACTAAAAGACAGCTTCATCCACCAAGCTGTCAGGATGCTCAACTCTCTCCCAATCACACTGCTGCTTAAATGACACTGACACTGCTGCTTAAATGACACTTAAATAACACTGACACTGCTGCTTAAGTTACACTTAAATAACACTGACACTGCTGCTTAAGTTGCACTTAAATGACACTGACATTGCTGCTTAAATGACACTATTTGAGCTTTATTCCGCTCCACTTTGTGTTTTACTTATTTACTTATTTGTCTTGTACACAAGCCTTTTGTACTTTTACTACAGGTATATGTGATGTTTTACTCATGATGTTTATTGTCTTGTTTATCACATGCTTTATGTTCACTGTGGGCATAGGGGGCGCTGCAATTTCAAATCCTGTGTGTGCGACCTGTACATATGGTTTTTGACAATAAAGATGAACTTTGAACTTTGAAAATCATTTGGATTATTTCAACCCTGGAATTGTCGATCTCTACTGAACTAAAGGTAAAATGTAGCTGTGAACTGGAAAAGTATCGCTTCATGACATCACAAGGTGGAACAGAGCATTTTGAGCTTTGGAGATGTTGCAGACTAATGAATGAAACAAAACACAACTCCAGGTCTATTTTTGAGGAGGTAACAACATTATAACATGACGTAAACCTCACAAGAATCCATTTTGTGCAATATAGACAAAAAAATGATCTTTTATTCTCAAGTTTAATTAACATTTAGTGACATTTACGGCATCATAATATAAAGGGGTAGGTGGAATTCGGCTCCTATTGGGCTCTTAAATTTTCCGACACGACAATCCAGCAGACGTGTTCTTTATATTAAGTTATTTTAGATGAATTTTGTGGTTTCAAATGTTCAAACTATAACATAATGATCCACGGCTGTCAAAGATCATAACTATACAACAGGCAAAAGCACGTTATATCTAGTTTAATCCAAAACTCCTCTCTCATCACTCTCCTGGGCTTTTGACGTATTTATAATCCCACAGTTTTGTCTCCTTCATCTCCAGGTCTCAGCTCTGACAGAGAGAAGTCCACTGCTGCCGAGCGTCCACTCAGTTTGGACGAATACAAACGATAAGGTTTTTACAATGTCATTTTTAAAGAGTCACTCATGTTTGAGAGAAAACTGAAATCTGACTGATAAACTAATACAAGAATCCCAGACATTTCAGAGCATGTTTGTAGAGGTCAGCAGCTTTTACACAGAATAAAACCCCACGGAGACACAGGGAGGGCATCTGACACACAGGGAGGGCATCTGACACACAGGGAGGGCATCTGACACACAGGGAGGGCATCTGACACACAGGGAGGGCATCTGACACACAGGAACATTACAGAACATGTTTGTAGAGGTTTGAACTACAGCAACTAAACCAAGCACACTGAACTAGAACTAAGAAAATGTGGATATTTTGATTTGTTAATTACATTAGAGACAGTATCTAGAGTATAAGATAAGATAAGATAAGCCTTTATTGTCTCTTCAGGAGAGAAATTTTGCTTGGACATGACATATAGAAGTAGTATCTGGAGTTTCTGTATTAATATTACTAGTAGTTCTGTGTCCTTGCAGATCTTTCCTTCCTGCTGCTGTCAGACTGTACAATGATCAGTGCTAGTCATGTTCATCTCCATAGCAACCATGTGTCATCTCCATAGTAATAATAACAATGTGCAATATTATTTAAAGTCACTTTATCTGCTACTGCTACTTATTTATTTAACCACCACTGCCCATCTCTGCACTGTTCACAATCATCTGAGTCACTTTATTGTAGTGATATTATATATGACTGAACTGGAGTCACTTTAACTGCTGTTTGTTCTGCTCAGAACCAAAGACATTTATTGTGCAGCGTTCCTGTGCCTTTAACCTTACGCTGTTGTGTTTTTAGTTGATTGTACAGACTTATTATTATTATTTATCTTAATTAATGCATCAGCATGCTCATATTTCCCTACTGTTTCTGAAACTTGCGTTGTGACACTGCAATTTCCCCATTGTGGGACAAATAAAGGATTATCTTATCTTGCCTCAAGTGGAGGAGTTCGTGTATCTCGGGGTCTTGTTCTCGAGTGAGGGGAGGATGGAGCGTGAGATTGACAGACGGATCGGTGCAGCGTCGGCAGTGATGCGGTCGCTGTACCGGACCGTTATGGTGAAGAGGGAGCTGAGCCCAAAGGCGAAGCTCTCGATTTACCGTCGATCTACGTTCCTCCCCTCACCTATGGTCATGAGCTCTGGGTAATGACCGAAAGGACGAGATCGCGGATACAAGCGGCCGAAATGAGTTTCCTCCGCAGAGTGGCTGGACGCTCCCTTAGAGATAGGGTGAGGAGCTCAGTCACACGGGAGGAGCTCGGAGTAGAGCCGCTGCTCCTCCATGTCGAGAGGAGCAGCTGAGGCTCGGGCATCTGTTCCAGACACCTCCTGGACGCCTCCCTCGGGAGGTGTTCCGGGCATGTCCCACCGGGAGGAGGTCCCGGGGAAGACCCAGGACCCGCTGGAGGGACTATGTCTCCCGGCTGGCCTGGGAATGCCTTGGGGTCCCCCCGGAGGAGCTGGAGGAAGTGTCCGGGGTGAAGGAAGTCTGGAAGTCCCTGTTTAGACTGTTGCCTCCGGGACCCGGCCCCGGATGAGTGGAACTATGATGAGTAGTACTAGTAATAGTACTAGTAATGGAACTATGATGAGTAGTACTAGTAATAGTAGTACTGTAGTAGTATTAGTAGTATTAGTATTAGTATTAGTATTAGCAGTATTAGTAGTAGTCCTCCCTCCCTGCTCAGGCTCCAGCTGTATCTTGTTCTGCTGTTTGCTACAGACACTGAGCTGTGTAAATTTGTTTTAATGAGATTGGATCAGCTGCAGTCCCCACAGTCCAGCATTGATTGATTGATTGATTGATTGATTGATTGATTGATTGATTGATATTTATTTTGAGTTTGTGCCAAGACAGAAACAATAATCATATTCGTATTATATACTGTACATTGTAAATAATAGAAAAGCACATTTCTCGAGAAGGAGTGGGAAGAAGGAAAACTTACATTAACCCATCAGAATAATGCAGGACTATTATGGGATGGGATCGTCATGTCTATTCCACTGTGAGAGACGCTGTTCGTGTGGGTTTTATTCCAACTTATTCAACTACTTTTGGTGCAGTAACTTTTCTGGTTGAGGCTCTGTAAGTCCAGGTTTCTGTTTTGCCGTAGTGTTCCACAGTGTGGCATTACAAAATCTCAGAGGTCTCAGAGCTTCCTCATGCTGTCTGTGCCTAGAGTCAGAAGAAAATTAAAAAGGTTCAGTTTTTCTGTGCCACAGTCATGAAAGACCTGCAAACTAAACTTAGATTTAATCAACTAAAATAAATATAAGAGACTTTTAAACGCCTCTGAGGAGCAATAGTCTGCTGCAGTTGCTTTATATGAGGCGTCTGTTTTATAGCGTCTTAATAACGTGCAAACAAAACGACTTTTTTGGATGGTGTAAAGACAAGTACAGCTGAGGGTTTCTCTGTTTAATGACTGTGACCTTCACTGCCTCTTGGCTTGGAGAGATTTTTAATCACAATAAGGTTCTCCTGTACGGAAGCCGACAGAGGCCATGTTCGTAAAGATTATTTTCCACCTTAATAACGAGAAAATTAACTTGAAATCTCGAGAAAACGACACAATTAATTTGTGATCTCGAGAAAACAAAACTGTTATTTCGAGATCTCGAGAAAACAAAAAATGATTCCGTCTCAAAACATGAATGTTGTAGTTCTAACTAGATGTCACTGTGGAGAGAGTTTCGAACTGTGTTTCAGCTCCGGCACAATCGCTTCAACTGCTTCGGTGTTTCATGAAGCCTCACTTTGCCCATCCCTAGTATCTCCGAAGGTAAAGACGAAGCCGGGCCAGTCTTCTGCGGAGGTGCCGCGGACTAATCTTGAAATGATCCCGAATTAAAAGACGTAATGCAATCTCCCCCCGTGTCAACCCCTGATCAATATATTGCCTTATCAGCTGATCGATTATTATTCCAGACATTCTAATGACCAAAAACACGTCCATTCAGAATGAGAAATACCCCCGAAGTCAGCCTGACACAACGTGGTGGTAGACGTTTCAGTTGTTTTCTCCAGAATAACTGTTTTGTTTTCTCGAGATCATGGAATAATTGTTTTGTTTTTCTTAAGATCTCGAATCAATTATCTCGTTATCTCGGGATAACAAGGAAGAAAAAATATTGCTTATGAATATGACCTCTGTCGACTTAAATAAAGCTTAAATAAAATAATAGTTAAATTAAAAACAAGCAGGTGCTGTTGCCAGGTCAAGTTACAGGCCTGATCTGTAGAATTCTGTGTGGCTGATCAAAGGCCGAGCTCGTCAGATCTCAGGAGGTAAGCAGGGCCAGGCCTGGACGGGTGCTGCTGTACCAGGAAATACCAGGCGTCACGGTGGCCACTGTTATTGTGTCCTTAAGTAAGACACTTCACCCAACGTGTCTAGAATGGATGTGGTGTAAAAGTGTGTAAAAGTGTGTAAGTGTGTGTGTTGGTGGTGGGAAGGGCCGAAGTGATTGGCAGCCTCACTTCCTCCAGTCTGCCCCAGGTGACTGATCCTCCACCTGAAATGTCCCATAGTGTTTGTGTGAAGAATCCCTCGGTCGTCCAGGTAGAATCCATGGTAAAGGGAGAAATTCAATTTGTCAACTGGACAAAGTTTATTTGGTCGAAGACGTTTCGCAGCTCATCCAAGCTACTTCGTCAGTTCTGGCAAGAGTGCTGGTGGACACTGCTTATATTTAAAACTGGCTCACCCAAAGGACAAAACACCAAGCCACAAACAAAGCAATGTGGTCTACTCCATTCAGTGTAGTGAAGACTGCAGTGAGCGCTACACTGGAGAAACAAAACAGACACTTCACAAGAGGATGTACCAACACAGACGAGAGAGCCAGTGTGGACCTCAGTCTGCTGTACATCTCCACCTAAAAGGACCTCAGTCTGGGTTCATCTCCACCTAAAAGGACCTCAGTCTGCCGTACATCTCCACCTAAAAGGACCTCAGTCTGGGTTCATCTCCACCTAGAAGCCACGGGCCACTCATTTGAGGACAGTGAGGTTCAGATCTTGGCCAGAGAAAATAACTGGTTTGAGAGGAGGAGTTAAAGAGGCTATTTTTGTCAAAAAAGAGAATCCTTCCTTTAACAGGAATGGAGGGGTCAGACATAATTTGTCTCCCATCTACAATTCCATTCTCAAACCTAAATCAAAACAAACAAAGAAAAGAATAGGACTGGCCAGGTCAGGTCCAGAGGTGTGAAAACAGCCATTATGGTTAGGGATGCACTGATCCACATTTTTCCACTTCCGGTCCGATCCTGATACCTGAATTTGGATATCGGCTGATACGATACTATTCTGATACCAAAACTGTTTGTTTTCAGTATTATCATCATTATTGTTTAACTGCAAATAACGGTACCCATAATGATAAAACACCTGCAATTCAACATAATAAAGAAAATACTTAAATAACCCCCAATTAACTAAAAGACTTAAAGGGACAGTGTGTAAGATTTTTACCCGTTAATTACCGAAATTGAAGATACCCATTCAAAAATACATTGTTTTCCAAGCCTTTTCACTTCCATCATGAAATCAAAGTATTCTTTTGGACTTAGATATAGTCACATAAAAGGGGGATCTTCCCCATGCAGAGGCAGCCATTTTGAATACGAGAGCCGCAGAAGGACATTTGGGCTCTGCCTTCGGCAAGGCTCGTGGAGATAGTACGCGTTTGGATAAACAACGACAAGCATGTTGCTGGATCACACGTCGTAATGGATCTAACACGTGTTTTGGACTAAATTGTTTTACTGGATTTTATTCGCTGGATCCTTACGGACAGATTGAGACCAAGTTTATGGTGAAATACAGAGTTTGGCCTGTCCAGAGCCTTCAAAGGTAAGCTAAGTAACAAACCTCGTTTTGTGCTTTTCGGTATAAAAGCCCCATGTGCTCGGGGAGTGATTGTTGTGCCGGGAAATTAATTGCATAGTCAAAAAGAGGAGACTGTAAGGTTTCATTTGATATGTAGAGTGTCATGGTACATGATCGGGAATGTGTGTTTTCATGCGAAAAGAAAAAAAAAACAGTGAACGGGGCCGCATTTTATTCATACAGTAGCGGTGCGCGGTTCGTGTGCGGGTACGCGAGCTGTCCGCGTTACGGCGCACCCGTGTGACCCTCGAGGTCTGCCGTAGCTAAAACAGGAAGCGCAATAGCACCATCCACCTATGCGCCACAAATCCTACACACTGTACCTTTAAGAAAACAACGTAACTGTGGCTCGTAAACAACGTAACTGTGGCTCATTGAGATACGCCTCCGTTCAGGAAATCCATTCCACAGCAGGAGCAGTCAGGGAATCACTTGTGGAGTCATTTCAGCAGATAATCTGACATGGCTCATGGATCGAAAATTTTCGCAGGTTGGATCGGAATTTCCGAATCCGTGAATTACGTTGATATCGGAACCCCATTGGCCCCATCCCTAATTATGGTACTGAATGGGTATGCTAAACTAGACCCCAGACAGAAACTGAAAACAAAGAGGTGATAGTTTCATAGTAATTTCATTGTAGTTAGCTCCTACCTGCAGGTAGTTATAAGCAGTGTCCACCAGCACTCTAACCAGAACTGACGAAGCAGCTTGGATGAGCTGCGAAACATCTTCGACCAAATAAACTTTGTCCAGTCGACAAATTGAATTTCTCCCTTTACCACGTCCCATAGTGTTGTTTTAAATTTGAATCATTGTCATCCCTACCACACGCACTGATGAACACAGCACTGACAAAAGAATCTCAGACTATGTTAAACACTGGTCTCCGCCTCGGGTCTATTTTAGGCCTGTCCTGGAGCAGAAGGAGCTCTATCTCCTCCGCAGCTGTGGGACTCTAAATATTTGTCCAGGATGGAGCGTCTGTGCCGGGCTCTGACTGATGAGGAGCTGGCCCGTGGGTCTCTGCCTCCGTCTCGCTGCCCTCATCCTCGCACAAGAGGAGGGTTCACGAGGACAGTACAAAAATATGCTCTAAACATGCAGCTATGAATGTTTATACAGAACAAGTTTAACATCTCGTGAGTGAATGCCAGTGTCTTTTCTTCATCACAAACTGTAATGATAATAATGCTCTGGATTTATGTAGCAGTTTTTCACTTTTTGGACAGTCAAAGAAGCTTTACAGACCATCATTCATCCACTCCACCGATGGTACAGCTGCCCTGGGACAGACTGACTGAAAAGAGGCTGCCAGTCTGCACCATAAGCCCCTCAGTCCACCAAAACTGACACACTAACATGTTCATACTAGGCAATGTGGGTGACTTGTCTTGTCTATATAGTTTTTTTTGCCACTGCTGAGTTGAGGGATGGCATCCCTCCTGGGGGAAAAAAATAGTCAAAATCATCCCTCTTCTAAAACAGGCATCCCTTCTTCCATCCCTTGTGGTATTTTATCAATCAGGCATGAAAATCCCTCACCTTTTGGCGAAATTCACCGTTTTTGAAGTCAAAATAGGTGACCTACATGAATCATGGCCAGTACCAAGGGCCAATCATAGGCTGAACTGCGCTCCGGCTTCTAATCATCTTGCAGCATACCCACCGATCGCGCTTCCGCCAATCATGACGATTAGCATTGTTGAGTTTGCGCCTATTCGTCGATCAGCTGTGAGCGAGCCCCGTTCATATGTATGCTATGGTAATGCTACGTAAGAAGGAACTCTCGCCTCGGGATAATTATGTCGGTTTCCACGTGCATACACGTGGACACGCGAATTATCGGACATCACCGCAAACTAGGGAGCTGACCATGTTCTTATGGGCTGAGTTATATTACCATATTATTTCTGCATCAAAGGGACATGTTAGCTGACAGCAGGAGCCCGGGACTAAACCAGGACTAAGGTGTGTGTGTGTGTGTGTGTGTGTGTGTGTGCGTGTGCGTGTGCGTTCGTGTATGATAACGTATATCACACTGGAAAATATGTAACATAAATGAAAAATTTCACCATCTCCCCTGGTTTCATTTTACAACTCAACTACTGCTGCTGCCCCACTGTAGCACCTGATATTCCCAGAGGTTTTCCATCCAAGTAACTTATGAGATCAGACCATAGACGGCTCTATTGATTCTGGCTTAAATTCACTTTACACTGAAACATTGTCTCCCCTCTCTCTGTAACTGCTGCCGTGAGCCTCGTTATTTTAGTCGTAAAATGTTCATATTAACCCGCTCTGCATGATCCTGGGGCAGGCCTGGACTGGTAATCGGGCATACCGGGCATTTTCCCGGTGGGCCGACAGTCCTCGGGGCCGATGCTGTTTTTTTTGTTTTTTTTACTTAGAGCCCAGCCCACACTTTAGAGGAGGCGTCCCATTGGTCCATCTTCAATACAGACAGTGGACTAAACCAATCAGGATATAGAAGCTTACGAGAGCGGTCCCACCCCTTTCTCTGCACTGACCCCCGCCAGGTTCAGTGTTGAGGTGGAAACATGGAGAAGCGGCAGAAAGAAAGGGGGAGTGGAGAAGTTCCGGGCTAAAAGATTTAAAAATCTCACTATAGACGCTGCAAAATGTTCTAAAATGTTCTAAAAACAGACATATTCTCTGGAGGGGCTGGAGCCTCCACGTCCTCTGCAGCCCAGGCTGAAGGTGGACAGGGAGAGGAGCAGCCAGAGACTGTGGACAGGGAACCCGAGGGAACCCGAGGGAACCCGAGGGAACCCGAGGGAACCCGAGGGAACCCGAGGGAACCCGAGGGAACCCGAGGGAACCCGAGGGAACCCGAGGGAACCCGAGGGACAGAGTGACCAGGGAAGTGTCGCACAGGCACAGCAGGTCAGCAGGTAGTAATGTTAGGATAATACCGGGACTTTTAGGTGATGGACAGGCATGAAAATCGCTCACCTTTCAGCGAAATTCGTTTGGAAGCCAAAACAGGTGACCTACGTGAATCATGTAGATTCAGTGAAGATTTTTTTTTTTTTTACGCTTCGTTTCTACAGGAATTTTGCCTGGGGTGCCAGCTAACGTGCTCCTGACCTTGTGTGCTAGATGCATTTTAAATAAACCATTGAATGTGTAGTTACTGTGAGTTTACTGGTGGTTTTTGGGATTTTTCCTTTGGTTTCCCCTTAGCCAAGACGTAACAATAGTAAAATACTTTGCTTCGGAGAACACAAACATAAATTAGTCTGTTGTGCTTCGCTAATTATGAGGGGCCGGTCTAAGCCAAAAATGCCAGGGCCGTTTTTTTCCAGCCCTGTCCTGGGGTTTTTATTTCACTATTTTGTCTGTAAATAAATTCCTATTCCTAATTTGAAACACAGCTGCAAATTCTTCCCTGTAACCACCAGCCTCATTGAGCTTCATTTGACTGGAGATGATCGCTATAGGTGACGTCACTTGGTCCACTTCTTTATACAGTCTATGGATCAGACAAAATCAGGCTTTCGCAAGAAGATACGGCGATTATTCCAGGGTCGGGGCGATAGTCGAGAGAAATCTGAAATGTGTGGCACAGAAACATCGGCATATGAGCTTAATAATTAAGTGAATCCATAATTAATCAGACCATACAAAGCTCTGAGGGAGATGGAATAAAACATCCTCACGGAGCAGAGGACGGGTTTTGGTGATTCTCTCATTTTGACTTACATTTTGAATTATAATCCATAGTTTTACATCAATCCATAAGCAATTTGCAAACAAGTTAAAAATAAAAACATGTTGACCGTTACAAAAAGTACAGAGTTCTAAAACATATGTGATCGCATCACGTAATCTGATTTATTCAATTATTTTCAACTAAATCAAAACAAACATGCTTAACATCATCAAAAAGTGAAGTTTCTTGTCTGGAGCTAAAGACAGAGGAGGCATTTAGATCAGGGGTGTCTAGGGTTGCAAAATTCTGGGAATTTTCAAAGTTGGAAACTTACCATGGGAATTAACAGGATTTTTGGGGAATTTTTGGGAATTTTCGGGAATGAATGGGAATAGACTGGGAATTATCAAAGTTGAAGGTTAGGGGCATCAATATAGTTAGTAGAAAAAATATTGTAGCATAATCTTGGCTAAAATAATCACATTTGTGTGAATAAAGTAGGACAGTATTTTGTGCAGAGCCATCGAGCCACAGCCTCTACATGCATTTTGCATTCCTTTATCACATGATCAATAACTTCTAGAATTCTGAAGAGCTAAAGCGACTTTTCTGAGGTCACAGTAAATACAGACGACTGAGGCCAGACACTTCAGCAAGAGGACGACATGCAGTCAAGTACTGAGGATATCATGAAGTAGATTATATTTGATCTATATTAAAGATCTATACATTAAACAATATTAAAGTAGAAAAATAGAAAAAAATAAATATAGTGCTAGCTTACTGGTAAACTAGATTTGCCCCATTTCACTGAAGAAGTTCTCTTATGACGCTAGCTACCGCAAAATGTGCTAGAGCTAGCTTACTGAGAAACCAGATCAATTATGTGAGTCGTGTGTTTTAACTGTCTCCTTTTACAATCATGCTGCTGATGACAAAATAAAATGTTTATGTTTATGTTGGTATATGACTCACAATAATTCTCATAAATTCCCAAAACTTCTGTGCAAAGTTACCAATTTGAAAATTCCCAAAATTCCCACGCCAAAGTTTCCATGGAAATTTTCCTCCTTTGCAACCCTAGGGGTGTCAAACTCATTTTGGTCTGGGGGCCGTATCCAACCGACTTTGATCCCAAAGGGGCCGGATCAGAAAACTCATGGCAAATATACCCCAAAAATATCAATAAGTCCAAATATTTGTGCGGAGAAACACAAATCTATTACAGACTGCTGTTTCTTCAGTCGCAGCAATAATTTGTTTATCTTCTGTCTTCTCAATTCTCCATTCAAGTTATTGTATTGTTTGAAATGCCGTGTCTCGTAGTGGCGTTTAAGATAAGATAATCCTTTATTTGTCCCACAGTGGGGAAATTGCAGTGTCACAACGCAAGTTTCAGAAACAGTAGGGAAAAAAGATGAGATAAGATAAGATATGCCTTTATTAGTCCCACAGTGGGGAAATTCCAGTGTTGCAATGCACAGATCAAGAACAGCAGGAAAAAGTAGCATGCAATAAAACAAGATAATAAATAATGGCTTAGAATAATTTAAAAATAGACTTAAAAATAGACTCTAGACTAGAGTATAGTTGAATATTGTAGTGTAGATAAAGTTGAATGACATGTTAACATGAGCATGCATCAAAATTAAGATAAATAATAATAATAATAAGTATGTACAATCAACTAAAAAACACAACAGTGTAAGGTTAAAAGGCACAGGAACGCTGCACAATAAATGTCTTTGGTTCTGAGCAGTGAACAAACAGCAGTTAAAGTGACTCCAGTTCAGTCATATATAATATCACTACAGTAAAGTGACTCAGACGATTGTGAACAGTGCAGTGATGGACAGTGGTGGTTAAATAAATAAGTAGCAGGTAAAGTGACTTTAAATAATATTGCACATGTAATTATTACTATGGAGATGACACATGGTTGCTATGGAGATGAACATGACTAGCACTGATCATTGTACAGTCTGACAGCAGCAGGAAGGAAAGATCTGCGAAATCTCTCTTTAACACAGCGAGGGTGAATCAGTCTGTCACTGATGCTGCTCTCCAGAGCCAACAGAGCGTCCTGCAGGGGGCGACACTCATGGTCCAGCATAGACATGATTTTATCCAGGACCCTCTTGTCCCCCACCTGCTGCACTGAGTCCAGAGGACAGCCCAGGACTGAGCTGGACTTCCTGATGACCTTGTCCAGTTTCTTCTTCTGCCTCTCTGTGACGCTGCTGCTCCAGCAGACCACACCGTACAGGATTATGCCACCACAGAGTCATAGAAGGTCCTCAGGAGTGACCCTCTCACTCCAGAGGACCGCAGTCTCCTCAGGAGATAGAGCCGACTCTGGCCCTTCCTGTACAGTGCGTCTGTGTTATGAGTCCAGTCCAGTTTATTGTTCAGATGAACACCCAGGTACTTGTAAGAGTCCACTCTCTCAATGTCCCTTCCCTGGATGTTCACTGGTAGGGGGGGCAGTAGAGTGGCGTCTGCGGAAGTCCACCACCATCTCCTTGGTCTTCCCCGCGTTGATGATGAGGTGGTTCTGCTGACTCCAGTCCACAAAGTCCTGTGTTAGTCCTCTGTACTCCGCGTCATCATCGTCTGTGATGAGACCAATGATGACGGCGTCATCATATTCCTTGAGCTGCGCCACTTGTTGCAAACACACTGAGCACACAGGTTTCCCATTTTTGCAGAATGTGCTAGTTGACATCATAAAGAAGCCGCTCCATATTTCAGATAACAGCATTAGTTGTGTTAAAACTATACATTTTTACATTTCAAATTGGCTTGTTTTTTCGCAAAAAAGGTGTGCATAATTCACCATAATTTCCCACGCTCGCGCTCCCGCCAATCATGCTCTGAGTAGCACCGTTGTGTTTTCGCCTGTCCGCCTATCAGCTGTGAGGAGCCTGTGAATATGTACGCGGCATTTCAAGAGAATAAGGACATGAAAATTGACTTTTAACTTCTACTTGGACATATGACGTGTTCGGGACATGTCCGTTTCTCCGGAGATCGTGTACAGAGTGCTATGTACAGGTCGCACACACCGGATTTGAAATTGCAGCACCTCCTAGGCCCACAGTGAACATAAAACATCTGATAAACAAGACAATAAACACCATGACTAAAACATCACATATACCCGTAGCAAAAGTACAAAAGACTTGTATACCGGCTGGTTAGCTCAACTGGTAAGTCACTTGACTTTCACCCGGGGGACCTGGGTTCAAATCACCCCTGACAATGAGCAAAGCCAGTGTTTAATGTGTTAATTAGATTAATTAATTACACTGAAAATTAACGCAATTAATTATGAGCGGCAATTCATTGCACGCATTTTAAATTTAACGTGCGGCGAGCAAATTGCTGCCAGGGCCTTTGAACGGGAAATTTATTTATAAAAAGAACAAAGATGGGACGATCGACAAGAACGCCATGATTTGGAGCTTTTGTCAAAAAGAATTTTCCGATCACCGAAGCTGCTCCAGCCTGACGGAGCATTTGAACAATAAACACGTCCGGACAAGTTCCATCGTTACCGGTGATAGAGCGAGTGTGAGCGCACTTCAACAAACCAACAAACCAACAAAGCACCAAACCAAAAAAAACAGCAAACCAACAAACCACGCTCGCAGAATTTGGGAAACGAATGAGCAAAGCGACCACATGAAAACTGACAAACTCAATCGCAAAGTGGGTTCGCTCACTCACAATCTCTCCCTCTCTCACACTCTTAAAATGCGCCACAGTCTATATGCATGCCATGATACTCTCCCATATTAAATACTGTTTAAGCACATGGTCAAACACAAACAACACCACCCTCAAACCACTGCAATCATTATATAAAAGAACAATAAAAACACTTGACAAGAAACTAATCCAATATCATCACTGTGAAATATTACACAAACCAGGGCTCTCAAGTTTTGAAGATTGCTAGGAGTGAGATTTCTGAGGAGCTCCCATTTTTCCTGAGATGGACCCAAAGATCCAAAATTCATTCCAGATACACAACACTACCATTTCTCTCAAACATTGTTCACAAATCTGTCCAAATGTGTGACAGCGAGCACCTCTGCCCCGCCGAGACAATCCACCCCACCTCACAGGTGCGCCACATCAAGATGCCGATCCGACATCATGACCAGTGCACAGGTGCGCCCCAGACTGCCCACAATAAAAGGCCACCCCGAAATGTGCATTTTTTTTTTTTTTGCTTTATTGGGGGTCTGGGGACTCAGAACCAGTCAGTATCTGGTGTGACCACCATTTGCCTCATGCAGTGCAACACATCTTCTTCACATAGAGTTTATCAGATTGTCAGTTGTGGCCTGTGGAATGTTGGTCCACTCCTCTTCAAAGGCTGTGCGAAGTTGCTGGATATTAGTGGGAGCTGGTACACGCTGTCGTATACGCCGGTCAAGCACATCCCAAACATGCTCAATGGGTGACATGTCCGGTGAGTATGCTGGCCATGCAAGAGCTGGGACATTTTCAGCTTCCAAGAATTGTGTACAGATCCTTGCAACATGGGGCCGTGCATTATCTTGCTGAAACATGAGGTGATGTTCATGGATGTATGGCACAACAATGGGCCTCAGGATCTCATCACGGTATCTCTGTGCATTCAAAATGCCATCAATAAAATGCACCTGTGTTCTTCGTCCATAACAGCCTTTGAAGAGGAGTGGACCAACATTCCACAGACCACAACTGACAATCTGATAAACTCTATGTGAAGAAGATGTGTTGCACTGCATGAGGCAAATGGTGGTCACACCAGATACTGACTGGTTCTGAGTCCCCAGACCCCCAAAGCAAAAAAAAAAGCACATTTCGGGGTGGCCTTTTATTGTGGGCAGTCTGGGGCGCACCTGTGCACTGGTCATGATGTCGGATCGGCATCTTGATGTGGCGCACCTGTGAGGTGGGGTGGATTGTCTCGGCGGGGCAGAGGTGCTCGCTGTCACACATTTGGACAGATTTGTGAACAATGTTTGAGAGAAATGGTAGTGTTGTGTATCTGGAGTGAATTTTGGATCTTTGGGTCCATCTCAGGAAAAATGGGAGCAAAAACAAAAGTGTTGCGTTTATATTTTTGTTGAGTGTATAAAATGAAACCAGGGGGGATGGTGGAAGGGCAGGGCAGAATTAGAAGGTACTTTGTTAATGTACTTTGTAATATGGAAATGCTTTTATAACTAAAAGTCCATATTATCATTCAATAATGCACAGGATAATATGTTATCACACACAGTCTTGGTTTAGTCTTGGTTTAGTCCTGGTTTAGTCCTGGTTTAGACCTGTTTTAGACCTGTTTTAGTCCCGGTTTAGTCCTGGTCTAGTCCTGGTTTAGTTCTGGTTTAGTCCTGGTTTAGACCTGGTTTAGTCTTGGTTTAGTCCTGGTTTAGTTCTGGTTTAGTCCTGGTTTAGTCCTGGTTTAGTCCTGGTTTAGTCCTGGTTTAGTTCTGGTTTAGTCCTGGTTTAGTCCTGGTTTAGTTCTGGTTTAGTCCTGGTTTAGTCCTGGTTTAGTCCTGGTTTAGTTCTGGTTTAGTTTTGGTTTAGTCCTGGTTTAGTCCTGGTTTAGTTCTGGTTTAGTCCTGGTTTAGTTCTGGTTTAGTCCTGGTTTAGTTCTGGTTTAGTTCTGGTTTAGTCCTGGTTTAGTTCTGGTTTAGTGCCGAAATAGATGCAGAAATAATCTGATATGACTCACCCATAAAAACGCGGTCACTCGTATCCATGTATGCACGTGTCACGGTCTTTAATAATCCGGAGCTCCGGAGAAAAGGACATATCCTGAACTTATCCCGTGTCCCGAGACACTCTTGAAAATGCTGCGTAAACATTCACGCGGCTTGCGCACCGATCAGCTGTGCGCGATCGGCCTCACAGCTGATCGCTCAACTCGAGCACTGGTGTGTGAGTGACTTTTTTTCGCTGAAATCGCGCAGTGCCTGCATTAACTTACCAATTTTCTGGGCACAGAAGCGCTGTGAACAGTGGCTACAGTTTTGAATTGCTTAAAAAAAATTCAGCGTGAGAAATACCATGTGTGGCGTGTGAGCGTGTGAACACGTCGAATTGCGTGTGTCACACTCTCGATGTGTGAGACTTGAGAGCCCTGCACAAACTCAAATTACTGAACTGGGACAATAGGATCAAATACACAAACCTCTGCCTTCTGTTTAAAATTATAAATGGTCTCTCTTCACCCCCACTTTCACAGTTCATTACAATAAGATCATCCTCAAGCCGGGTAACCAGGGGGGCAGTTAGAGTAACCAGGGGGGCAGTTAGAGTAACCAGGGGGGGCAGTTAGAGGGGACTGCATAATCCCACTCAGGAAAAGCACCTTTGGACAGTCCTCATTTTTCGTCACTGTAGCACATCAATACTCGAACAATACTCCCGTACATATCAGACTCACCATCATACCACACTTTTAAGACTCTTTTAAAAAAGTGGCTAATTGAAAATCAGCACTGCACACATTAATGTCCTTTTTGTTCTATCCTGTTTGTTGTGTTACTGAGGGGTGCCAGATGTATGTGTGTTCTGTGTGTGTATTTGTTGTATGTATGTATTGTTAATGTTTTACCAAGTGTGCATGACTGTCACTATGAGTGAGCCTGAAAGCATGTAAATAGTGTAAATAATTGTGTATGTACATTGTTTTAAACTGTTTTTTTCTTAGATTGACAATCTAACATCTGTCCAGGGACTGCAGATGAAAACTAGCCTCTTGGCTAAATCTGGTACATTTACAGGAATGTTCATTAAAGGAAAATTAACGTTTTTTTTTACCATCTGAGCCTTCTTTCGGCAATAAAACAAGTAGTTTTACTCACCCATAGTAGTTTGGTGTCAATTGGAGCAGTATCGCAGAACTTATGTTGAGCCGTTCTGTTCTACTAATGATCCCGTATCCGTTAGCATGAGTGCTCGGGGCATTACTTTGCGGTCTCCAAATAACACAAACTTTAGCACTTTTCAAATCACAGAAGATCGCTGTGTCAGGGTAGACTTTTAGTGGATTCCAAAACGGCCTGAAACCCGATATCCAGCTATAGTTTCATTTGATGACGTCATCAGAGAGGACAGTGCGCATGCGTGAACTCAGCTGTTTTGTAAACACCGCTAGTCCGAAAGAAGCTAACACCGCTCTGAACTTTACTTTTCTGTTGCAATATCGGGTTTCAGGCCGTTTTGGAATCCACTAAAAGTCTACCCTGACACAGCGATCTTCTGTGATTTGAAAAGTGCTAAAGTCTGTGTTATTTGGAGACCGCAAAGTAATGCCCCGAGCACTCAGGCTAACGGATACGGGATCATTAGTAGAACAGAACGGCTCAACATAAGTTCTGCGAAACTGCTCCAATTGACACCAAACTGCTATGGGTGAGTAAAACTACTTGTTTTATTGCCGAAAGAAGGCTCAGATTGTAAAAAAAACGTTACTTTTCCTTTAATGTACACTGTCCCTGTCAAATAAATAAATAAATAAAATAAATAATGAGATTAATTTATTACAAATCCTGTAATTAATTAGATTATTTTTTTTAAATCGCCCAACAGCACTACAAACACACAATGTGTCGCATAATAAAGCTCAAATTGTGTCATTTAAGCAGCAGTGTCAGTGTCATTTAAGCGTCATTTAACTTCATCTCCACTGAACTAAAGGTAAATGTAGCTGTTTACCTGAAAACTACCACTTCATGACATCACAAGGTGGAAGAGAGCATTTTGAGCTTTGGAGATGTAGACAAACGAATAATAAAGCGTTACATGTGAGTGAAACAAAACACAACTCCAGGTCTGTTTTTGAGGAGGAAACAACATTATAATTTAAAGCTCACAAGAGTCAATTATGCGTAATAGGACTTGCAAACTGCTAATTAAAGCAATAACGAGAGTGTGTTCCAATCAAGAAGCAATTGTGGTTTTGCTAGAAAATTAGAATTTTGACATCTCCATTTGATACGTTTTTAGTGTCGATTAAATGCAGGTTTTTTCTTCTGTTTTTGGGGGACACACAACAGCCCCCAGTTCAAACTTTCAGCTCAAACCACCAAACAAAAACCAAAAAACATCTTCAAACTGAACAGAAAGTGAAGTCCAAATGATCTGTGAACGTGAAGCTGTGAGATGTGACGTCGTGAGCAGCAGGAGGTCCGCTCTGTCTCATTCCGATGGTTTTGTTTGACAGTTTTCACAGACTTTTTCATTTCGGGAGATTCACTTTTGTGCATTTGTTATTTAAAAGCTTAGGGGCAAAGTGGTGGGTGAGCTAAGGCAGATCGGTGGAAAAATGGGGCTGTCTTAGAGTTTTCAGGAAAGAATTTTGGTTTTCCAGATACAAACGCACTCTATATGTTAATTCTTCCATCGGTCTGGAGAATCAAAACAGACTCTTGCAATAATTCAACCACTGATATTGTGTTTCTATTTCTCATCACTGTCAAATTCCTAAAGCTTCTGTCTGCTCGGTCATTCGGACGGTTCAGCTTCAAATGAAATCGTAGATAATGAGTCCGTGCGTTTTTTGAGTGTCCGTGTAGACACAGTCCCCTGATTTCTGTCTCCTGGATAAGACGGTGTCCCGGTTATGAGAATCCAGGATCCTCTCACTGGGTTTTTCTGAGAGTATTTGGATACTGTGGCCTGTAGACACAGTGAACTGAAGTAATAAATACGGTACGAGCAGCAACTTTTCCAAAACGACTCAAACTCATAATCAGCATCTGTTCAGTTTATGGTGTGACGCAGGATATAAAGTATAAAGCTGCTGCTGCAATACTATCTGTCCCACTGGCTTCAAAACTCCTGTCTACATCTTAATACATAAAAAAAAAAAAAAACTGTGTTTTTCTCGCGACAACCATCTGTATTACCATTGTTGGCATTTTTAAATCTGTTCAAGATTATGTCATGTGTGTCCAATTACCTTATGGTATTCCTTATTTACTATTTACTCGAAAAAA
Organism: Paratrypauchen microcephalus; assembly: GCA_036785185.1. Taxonomy (NCBI): domain Eukaryota; kingdom Metazoa; phylum Chordata; class Actinopteri; order Gobiiformes; family Gobiidae; genus Paratrypauchen; species Paratrypauchen microcephalus. Next base: position 2,205,736 of record JAVJIX010000084.1, on the reverse strand, counting down.
AAAAAAAAAAAAAAGAACAACAACCATCTGCCATAGTCAGTGGTGAATGTCTAGATGTGGTGGAACAGTTCAAGTATCTGGGGTTGGTCTTTGATTCAAACCTGACTTTCAAGCAACATGTTTAAAAAATCACAAATACTCACTCCGCGCATATTAGCTGTATTAGCCTGTTAGCTTTAAAGGAAAAGTAACGTTTTTTACAATCTGAGCCTTATTTCGGTAATAAAACAAGTTGTTTTACTCACCCATATCACTTTGGTGTCATATGGAGCACTTCCAGAGATGTTTTAGATTAGCGATCTCCATAATGTGAGTTCTTGGGGCACATGTTTGCGGTCTCCAAATAACACAAACTTGAGCACTTTTCAAATCATAGAAGCTCAATGTCTTAGTCTACGATTTCGTTTGGTCAAAAGTGGCCTGTAATCTGAGATTTAGCCATAGTTTCGAGTAGATGAGGACGCCAGTGCGCATGTGCGGACTGTGCTCTCAGCTCCCGGGACCCAAACATGAAACGCAAAGCTGTAAACTATGGCTAAATCTCGGATTACAGGCCACTTTTGACTCAAACGAAAGTGTAGACTAAGACATCGAGCTTCTATGATTTGAAAAGTGCTAAAGTTTGTGTTATTTGGAGACTGCACGGGGCATATTACATGCTCAGGGAATATATTATATGCCCCGAGCTATGGCTAGAAGTCGCGCTAGGCTAACGCTAATCTAAAACATCTCTGGAAGTGCTCCATATGACACCAAAGTGCTATGGGTGAGTAAAACAACTTGTTTTATTACCGAAATAAGACTCAGATTGTAAAAAAACGTTACTTTTCCTTTAAGCGGATGTTTACAAGTGAACAGGCTAATAGAGCTAACGTGGGCGCACTGATACGAATCGAGAGAGAAAATATGCAAATGCGAAATACGCTACTGAATTTTTAGCGGACAACTGTTTGGGACGCAAATATATCACTTTCCAGACAAATGTTGTTTTGAGAAGAAAGCTTTATTAAATTTTCCCCACGAACTTACTGGAACTACGTTTACGAGCTACGTTACCGGAGGAGAACTGGGCTCAGATCACGCTGTCATGGGTAAGTCAGTGTTAATCTCAGGACACTGTTGAAGGGGACTCATACAGATTAACATAAAAAAAAACCGCACTATCCCCTTCAAACCTCAAGTCTCTTCAAGAAAACACTGAAAACTTTACACAGAAAGCCTCTTAACTTTCACTACTGTAACATCCTTAGTAAGTAGAATATTTGAGACTTTGAAAGTTATCAGATGTTCTTGGATGTATGTTTTGTTTTTAAAGGGACAGTGTGTAAGATTTTTACCCGTTCATTACCGAAATTGAAGATACCCATTCAAAAATACATTGTTTTCCAAGCCTTTTCACTTCCATCATGAAATCAAAGTATTCTTTTGGACTTAGATATAGTCACATAAAAGGGGGATCGTCCCCATGCAGAGGCAGCCATTTTGAATACGAGAGCCGCAGAAGGACATTTAGGCTCCGCCTTCGCCTTCGGCAAGGCTTGTGGTTTTGGGTAAACAACACAAGCATGCTGCCGGATCACACGTCGTAATGGATCTAACACGTGTTTTGGACTAAATTGTTTTACTGGATTTTATTCGCTGGATCCTTACAGACAGATTGAGAGCAAGTTTATGGTGAAATACAGAGTTTGACCTGTCCAGAGCCTTCAAAGGTAAGCTAAGTAACAAACCTCGTTTTGTGCTTTTCCGCATAAAAGCCCCATGTGCTCGGGGAGTGATTGTTGTGCAGGGAAATGAATTGCATAGTCAAAAAGATGAGACTGTAAGGTTTCATTTGATGTGTAGAGTGTCATGGTACATGATCGGGAATGTGTGTTTTCATACGAAAAACAAAAAAAAAACAGTGAACGGGACCGTGTTTTATTTATACCATAGTTGTCGGCGAGGGCTCACACAGCGCCGGGTGCGCGCGGTTTGTGCGCGGGTACGCGAGCTGTCCGCGTTACGGCGCGCCCGGGTGACCCTCGAGGTCTGCCGTAGCTAAAACAGGAAGTGCAATAGCACCATCCACCTATGCGCCACGAATCCTACACACTGTACCTTTAAGGGTTTAAATGGACTTGCCCCTCCACCATTACATGTTTTTATACAGAAGAAAACTAATAACAATATGTTTTCAGAACGATTTCAGTGTAGGGAGCTCCTCCCTGCAGCTAGATATAAACAGGGTCTAACCAGCACTAGAACCAGAACTGAGGAAGCCTCTCGGATGAGCGACAAAACGTTTTCAACCAAACAACCTTTGTCCAGTTGACAAATTGAATTTCTCCTTTTATCATAATAACAATATGTTCAAATATATAACCAGAGGAGACTGTATCATACAGCGCCACCAGTTCAGCCAAATGGTGGAACTCACTACCAGCTCAGATTAGAAACTTTCAAGAAGACACTAAAACAGTGGTTAAAAACAAACCAGTCCTGTACTCATGTTTGACTTGTCACGTTAATGTTTATTGTAAATATTCTGTGTCTTTTTTACCTGGCCAGCCAAATGATATCTCTCTGTATTTCCTATACAGCGCGATACCATTTGGACACTCTCCATCCACCCTCGCTCCTCCGGTTACAAACGGACTCCGCGATTCTGATTCGTTCAAAGATGGTGACGTCAGTGCACCCGCCTTTGCCCGCAAAGTCACTCTTAGGCAGCGGAAGTTCCTCCTCAGTTTTGAATCAAGATGGCGCAATCTCTGATTGGTTCACTTAGCTGTCTGTCTACGCGCAACAGCAGCGCATTCTGTGGATCAAGCGTTACCAGACTCACTCGCTGGTACAGCGATGAGTCATGGATTCTTCCAGGCAAGTGTCTTTTATATTTGTGATTGTAAATGTTTGTGTTCTGTGCCTGCCTTAGGACTACAGATGCAATTTAGCTCTAGAGCTAATTCTGGCATATTTACTGTGCAGCTTCTGCTCATATGTTGATTAATATGCACTGTCCTAATTAAATAAATAAGTTGTGATCTGTGGGACCAAAGAGGACAAACACATGAGCGATCCTGACTTCTGTCTGTCCAATGTTTAGTTCAATGTTACGATAAAAAAAGCCAACGATACCATCACTGTAACATACTTGATACCTACAATGTGCTTAAAGGAAAAGTAATGTTTTTTTTACAATTTGAGCCTTATTTCGGTAATAAAACAAGTTGTTTTACTCACCCATAGCACTTTGGTGTCATATGGAGCACTTCTAGAGATGTCTTAGATTAGCGTTAGCCTAGCGCGACTTCTAGCCATAGCTCGGGGCATATAATATATTCCCCAAGCATGTAATATATGCCCCGTGCGGTTTCCAAATAACACAAACTTTAGCACTTTTCAAATCATAGAAGCTCGATGTCTTAGTCTACGATTTCGTTTGAGTCAAAAGTGGCCTGTAATCCGAGATTTATCCATAGTTTACAGCTTTGCGTTTCATGTTTGGGTCCCGGGAGCTGAGAGCACAGTCCACACATGCGCACTGGCCTCCTCATCTACTCGAAACTATGGCTAAATCTTACAGGCCACTTTTGACCACACGAAATTGTAGACTAAGACATTGAGCTTCTCTGATTTGAAAAGTGCTAAAGTTTGTGTTATTTGGAGACCGCAAACATGTGCCCCGTGAACTCACATTACAGAGATCGCTAATCTAAAACATCTCTGGAAGTGCTCCATATGACACCAAAGCGCTATGGGTGAGTAAAACAACTTGTTTTATTACCGAAATAAGGCTCAAATTGTAAAAAACGTTACTTTTCCTTTAACTTTGATAACTTTGTTTCCTTCTCCCATGTCCAATTGGTCTTCAAAATTGTCCATAACCTGGCTCCGCCTTTACTCAAGGAAGCGTGAAAAGTCCCTCAGTCGTCCAGGTAGAATCCATGATCAAAGGAGAAGTTCAATTTGTCAACTGGACAAAGTTTGTTTGGTTGAAAACGTTTCGCCGCTCATCCGAGAGGCTTCGTCAGCTCTAATAACAGTATTCTTATTAGAGCTGACGAAGCCTCTTGCTTATATCTTGCTGCAGGGAGGAGCTAACTAGCTAACTACTTTCCGGAACTATCTCATTGGTTTCCGTCTTTTGTTTCTCTGGCGTCTAGATAACGATCCCTATTCATCCCTACACGCCTGTTTTTCACACCTCTGGCCCTGACCTGGCTCTAGCCCTATTGTTCCCCTGTTTGCTTGATCTAGGTTTAAGAATGGAATTGTAGATGGGAGACAAATTATGTCTGACTCCACCATTTCTGTTCAGAGAAGGATTCTCTTTTTTGACAAAAATAGCCTCTTTAACTCCCCTCTTAAACCAATTCTTTTCCCTGGCTAAGATCTGAACCTCACTGTCCTCAAAAGAATGGCCCGTGGCTTCTAGGTGAAGATATACGGCAGATGACGGTCCACTCTGGCACGCCCGTCTGTGTTGGTACATCCTCTTGTGAAGTGGCTGCTTGGTTTCTCCAATGTAGCGCTCACTGCAGTCTTCACTACACTGAATGGAGTAGACCACATTGCTTTGTTTGTGGCTCGGTGTTTTCGGAAAGTAGTTAGCTAGTTAGCTCCTCCCTGCAGCAAGATATAAGCAAGTGTCTTACCAGTATTCTTATTAGAGCTGACGAAGCCTCTCGGATGAGCGGCGAAACGTTTTCAACCAAACAAACTTTGTCCAGTTGACAAATTGAACTTCTCCTTTTATCTTTACTCAAGGAATTCATCCAACTGTCGCTGATACGGCCACAAGAGTAACAAGAGGCATCATTAGAGGGCAGTGTAACATGCCTAAATGTAGAACAGCCTTTGCTCAAACAGCTTTTTCCTTTAGGGCTGTTCAACAGTGGAATAAGCTCCCATCTGAGTTACTGAGCATAAATAACCTCTCTGCTTTTAATCGAGAAGTGAAAGCATGTTTTTTAGAAAACCAGACGCACTTTTGTACGCACTTTTAACTGTAAGAATGAACTGTGTATGTTTATTGGGATGTATGGAGTACTTGATAACTGATGTAATGACTGTGAATATGTGAAGACTGAGGAAATTGTATGAATGATGTTACATGGGTTCAAGTTTAAATGTAAATATGGCACTCTGACTCCTCCCCCACAGGACTACAGATGGAAATGAGCTGTAAAGAGAATCTGGTACAAGCATCTCTGCCTTTGTGCTTAATGTAACTGTACATTGTCCTTAAAAAATAAAGAAACAAAACAAAACGACATAAGTGAAACATCTGGGGTCGTCACTGTGGACAGGGCAGATGAAGATGGTATACTAGTATAGACCATGTCGGAAGTTCTGTGCTCAGGCAAATATTTATGCCTGAGTTTGGTTCTTGTACAAATGATGTAAAGTCGTTATTGTTTAAATCATATTGTACACGGTTATACACTTCCCACCTCAGGACTAATTACAGAAAAGCCAGTCTGCTGCCAGGGAGCTATTGAGGAGGGCACGATGGACGAGTGTGACTGACGTGTTTGTTACTGCACCAGTGAACACTCTGCAGCTGTACTAAGAACTTTAAAGGGATAGTTCTTTTTTTGATGTGAATCTGTACGGCGTCCCCTTCAGCAGTGTCGTGCATTAAAGGAAAAGTAATGTTTTTTTACAATCGGAGCCTTCTTTCGGCAATAAAAGAAGTAGTTTTACTCACCCATAGCAGTTTGGTGTCAATTGGAGCAGTATCGCAGAACTTATGTTGAGCCGTTCTGTTCTACTAATGATCCCGTATCCGTTAGCATGAGTGCTCGAGGCATTACTTTGCGCTCTCCAAATAACACAAACTTTAGCACTTTTCAAATCACAGAAGATCGCTGTGTCAGCGTAGACTTTTAGTGGATTCCAAAACGGCCTGAAACCCGATATGCAGCTATAGTTTCATTTGATGACGTCATCAGAGAGGACAGTGCGCATGCGTGAACTCAGCTGTTTTGTAAACACCGCTAGTCCGAAAGAAGCTAACACCGCTCTGAACTTTACTTTTCTGTTGCGATATCGGGTTTCAGGCCGTTTTGGAATCCACTAAACGTCTACCCTGACACAGCGATCTTCTGTGATTTGAAAAGTGCTAAAGTTTGTGTTATTTGGACACCGCAAATCAGTGCCCCGAGCACTCACGCTAACGGATACGGGATCATAGAAGAACAGAACGGCTACAACATAAGTTCTGCGATACTGCTCCAATTGACACCAAACTGCTATGGGTGAGTAAAACTACTTGTTTTATTGTCGAAAGAAGGCTCAGATTGTAAAAAAAACCATTAATTTTCCTTAAACACTGACTTACCCCTGATAGTGTCCTCTGAGCCGAGTTCTGCCCCGGTTCTGGAGCTGACCAAAGTAGGTCCAGTAAGTTAGCGGGAACAGTTAATAAAGCTTGTTTTTCTTCTCAAAACAATATTTGTCCAAAAAGTGTTATATTTGTGTCACAAAACAGTTGCACATGAAAAATTCAGCAGTCTAAATCACTTGGTGCTATTTTCTCTCGAGTCGTATCACAACGCGCCTATTATTATTATTATTATTATTATTATTATTATTATTATGATTATTATTATTATTATTATTATTAGCCTGTTCACTTGTAAACATCGCCACTTCCTCTCTCTGCCTCATTAATGCTAATCCACAATCCACAAGATGACAGATAACTTTCCTTATGAGACCATGCTTGAATCATTCAAACCAAATAAAATAAAAAACAATATAAATTACATTCATATCTTAAGTAATACAGAGTTTGATTAGCTGCTACCCATTTAGCAGCAGTTCTATTTGGTAATGTGCACATCCTGATGCACAATGATAATCCACATCTCCAAGTCAATAAATTAAATCTTGTTAGTTTAGTTACCCATAGCCCCTATGGGTATTCTCCACCACTCCACTGCAAGGTTATAATAGTTTTGGATTTTTCATTATAGTTTAGTTTAATTAGTTTCCCTCTAATTCAGTTCTGCTTCGAACTTCCAAATAAGAAGTTCGCATGCGGCTCTTCTGGCTCCTACTGACTCTGACTCCCAGTAGACCTTCAGACCATCAGGCCAGGCTGGGCCGGGCCATTAGGGGGTCACCTCGGTGCTAATAGCCCTAGCCCACACTCCCCATGTCCTGTGACCGGTTGTGCTCACACTGTTGGGCTACCAGCCTCTCCGTGTTACGCCCCTATTTGCGGAAACGTCACTGATACAGCCCGTTTTGAAACAGGATAGGCGGGCGATTCAGTAGCACGATGACAGAAGACGATTATATGACCAAGTATCAGACCAACAACTACTGCTGATACCTCTGACTACGAACACTACAACACTCAGAAGGAACGCTCTGGAACCTCTGCGCTCATGATCATGTTGCGATGGAGACAAGAAAGAAAGAAGCTGAAGAAGGCTACGTGCATCACGGACATCTTCAGCTGACCAGAACTGGTGATGAATCTTCTTTTTTTGTGACGGTAATGAAGGTACAGGTAATACAGTTATACCTCACCTTACGAAATTCATTCATTCCAGAAGTGGTTTCGTAACGTGATTTTTTCGTAAGTAGAGTTGCAATGTAAAAGGCTTGATTCGTTCCAAGGCCCCCAATACCCCCCACCCTGGAGAGTGTATTTACAAGTGTATTTACGTTTCGGAAGATTCGGGCGGCTGCGAAGCCGAACGCACATTATTTGAATTTTTGAGATTTCACGTTTCATAACTTGAATTTTCTTTGGTATTCAGAGACGACAATTTTACGTAAAGGCGTTTCATAACTTGGATTATTCATTAGTTGGGTCTTTCGTAAGGTGAGGTATGACTGTACTCTGCCATCTTCACTTTATTTTGCTTCCAAATGTTGGCCCCACCCCGACCTCCGCCCCAATCTTGGCACCGCCTCTGGCCCCTCTGGGCCCATCGTTTTGCTTCAGCCAGAAATCGCAGGCCATTAGCCCCACGATCCTGGCCCCTAGCCCCTGTTAGCACCTGGCCCTGGACGTGTGAAAGCAGTTAGCCCCAATACGCCCCTGTTGGCTCGGCTTTTGACCGTTTGAAAGCGGCTATTGACTATTTTTGGAATATCGGGGCTCTTCTCTCTGTAACTGCTGCTGTGAGCTTCATCATTTTAGTTGGAAAATGTTCTTATTAACCTGCTGTACATGATCCTGGTGTTTTGTTCTTTTTTTGGCAATTTTGTCCTGTAACTGCTGGCCTCGGTGAGCTTCATTTGAGTGGAGCTGATGGAGCTGAACACTGGGTCACACTCGCTTACTTCACTTTTTTACAGTCTATGCCTTGAAAACTATCATTACGTGACATCACAAGGTGGAACAGAGCATTTTGAGGTTTGTAGATGTAAGCAGACTAATAATAAAGTTTTACTCAAACATGTGAATGAAACAAAACACAACTCCAGGTGTGTTTGTGAGGAGGAAACTATTTTAATATGGCTAAAAGTTTGATTTTGTGTAATACAGGACCTTTAATAATATTTCCCTTTTTAAACAAAGACACGAAGGTTGAAATCTGAAAAAGAAAATAATATTTCGGAACATGTTTGCACAGATCTAAACTACAGGGGTGCAGACTAAAACAGACAGAGATGTTGTTGTTTGTGGGGGAAATTATGGGACTTCAAAAATTGCAGCGTTTTAAATTGGATTTGCGTCCATTCAATTTGATATTTCCTGTCAAATGTGATTAATCCTGTGGCCCCAGAAGATGAGCCCGGCCTCTGCTCTGACACCGTTCTAAATGTGGCTCAAAACTGTTCTGGAGCTTCTGCGACTCACTCTTCTCTTTATATATTGTACTTGTGCGTTCGAATCTATGTCCCCATCCATCATTATTTTATGGTATGGTTTTTCAAATGATCTCTATCTGATTTCAAACCATTGTACACTACGTCCCATTTATTATAATTTGGTATTTTTGTTCTCAAGACGATTAAGGTTGCGTCCCATTCCTCTGTCTTACCCCTACCCCTTTGTGTTGCGCGTTCATGTGAGGCCAAGGGGTGTCCCGATTCTAATTTTGATCAAGGGCTCGGGCCACGGCCTCGGGATACATACCCCTTGAGACGAAGTAAGCTCTCGATCAGATTTGAAACGAAGGGGTACAACTACAAGCTCAGGCAGGTTTTGGGATCAGGATGGCAGCGTCACATCAACCAGCCAAGTATTTTCAGCAGGTGTAATTATCGATTAACAGTTTAGCAGGTTTACAATTATGACGCTTATGTTCTACGCTACTTTTAGTGAACTGTTGTCTGTTTAGTCTTAGTTTAGTCCTGGTTCAGTCCTGGTTTTAGACCTGATTTACTCCTGGTTTAGACCTGGTTCAGTCCTGGTTTAGACCTGGTTTGGTCCTGGTTTGGACCTGGTTTAGACCTGGTTTAGACCTGGTTTAGTCCTGGTTTAGTCCTGGTTTAGTCTTGGTTTAGTCCTGGTTTAGTCCTGGTTTAGACCTGGTTTAGTCCTGGTTTAGTCCTGGTTTGGACCTGGTTTAGTCCTGGTTTAGTCCTGGTTTGGACCTGGTTTAGACCTGGTTTAGTCCTGGTTTAGTCCTGGTTTAGTCCTGATTTAGTCCTGGTTTAAACCTGGTTTAGACCTGGTTTAATCCTGATTTAGTCCCGGTTTAGTCCCGGTATAGACCTGGTTTAGTCCTGGTTAGACCTGGTTTAGTCCTGGTTTAGTCCTGGTTAGACCTGGTTAGACCTGGTTTAATCCTGGTTTAGTCCTGGTTAAACCTGGTTTAGTCCTGGTTTAGTCCTGGTTTAGACCTGGTTTAGTCCTGGTTTAGTCCTGGTTTGGACCTGGTTTAGTCCTGGTTTAGTCCTGGTTTGGACCTGGTTTAGACCTGGTTTAGTCCTGGTTTAGTCCTGGTTTAGTCCTGATTTAGTCCTGGTTTAAACCTGGTTTAGACCTGGTTTAGTCCTGATTTAGTCCCGGTTTAGTCCCGGTATAGACCTGGTTTAGTCCTGGTTAGACCTGGTTTAGTCCTGGTTTAGTCCTGGTTAGACCTGGTTAGACCTGGTTTAATCCTGGTTTAGTCCTGGTTAAACCTGGTTTAGTCCTGGTTTAGTCCTGGTTTAGTCCTAGGGATGGAGGAGACAGTTTGGGTCAGATCCTGTGGCCGGAATATTCAGATTTAGAAGAACTGGAGATCTGAGCAGAACCCAGAGGCACTGGTTGCCTGGTTTACACCAGACCATATCACAGTGAGATATGGTCTGGGAGCACCTTCGATATATCTCGTAGCGGAGGTGTGGTTTACGATCTCCATCGGCCGTTTATTGGGCGTTACAAATGTCTATCATTTGGCGTATACGTAGCTCATAGCCAATCATGTCAGTTGTCAGTTCAAACGACAAGCTTCTGTTTGTCACGTAGTACGTGTCACCGTCTTTCCACCCCTCCCCGCTCTCTGATTGGCTCCCAGAATCAGGAGAGCTCGCTTGCCATAGTCGCCAGGCTGTCTTTCAGATCGGAACAAACGAAAGACAGCCTGGGATTTCCCAGGTTAAGGCACTGGAGGATCTGAGGACAATCGTTTTCATTGAACTTTCATGTATAAACGAGCTAGTTTTTTGTCGAGCTGAGGTACCCGATAATCCTTGACGGTAATCGAGCGGCGTCCCATTTCTTAGGGGAACATTCGTACCCTGAGCCTTCTCAGCTCAGTATCGAGGGGCAAGACAAAGACGTAGATAAAGGGGAAGGGGTAAGACAGAGGAATGGGACGCAGCCTAAGCCTCACACGAGTCTCTCATTTGGGTTGCCAGGTTCAGTGCTGAAATCCAATTGGTTTAAACTTAAAATACCTCTCTCTGATCTGAACGGGCTCTACCTAAACCCCAGCACTGGCGGCCGATCGTGAATCAGTGCTAGTGCAGAGAAGAACTTGTATGTGTCCTCGATGTGCAGGTGAAGGCTCTGGGGACACGGGTTCATTTGGGATTGTAGCACTGTTTTTATTCCAGTAAGAGCCTAGGCTAAATACAGTTTTTGTAAATGTGCTGACGGTGCCACAACGACAACTGGAAATAATAATAATGATGTAATTTTGTGTAAACCTTTCCTCCTCCACATTACTTGGCTCACTTGCTCCTGCCTGCTCTTGTTTGCTTAGCGCTCCTGAATATACAGACATATTTAAATGTGCACTACGTTACTTTTCTAGAGGAGGATTGCCACCTGCTTGTATCCATAGAGATATTATCAGTCTCCTTGGAGATTCCTGCACCAAACCAAGTTGCAAGTCACATTTGTGGAGAGCAAATGCATTCTTACTCACAGTAATGCATGTTTTTCAAGGCACTCCTGTCTGCTCCTCTAAGCTCACTGCTTCTGTACAGGTCACATTAGATTTAGTATTTAAACATGTCCTAAAGTCTGTAGTGTCAACGTTTAGAGGCACTTTACTCACCCCATAAGAAAGAGAAATGTGTTCCTGCAAACATCATTGCCTCCACGTAAATACCACACGTCTGTCCAATTATTCGCATATCCTGCCACTTAAGATGAGTGTAGAGTCCCTCAGTCGTCCAGGTAGAATCCATTTGGTCGACCAAATAAACTTTTGTCCAGTTGACAAATTGAATTTCTCCTTTTGCCATATCCTGCCTCTGTCTTTCGGCAGCTAAAGAATCTGATCTCATTCTGTACATGAGCTCTGGAGAAAGTTTCTGGCTGATTTTCACTTTCTGAGGTTTTTGAACGTTAATGTGAGCTCCCCTACCCTGTTTAGCCCCCCCCATGGCTAAAAGTTGCGAAATGTTTAAACTGAGCATTTGCGGTCCTTTTCTGCGTTAGAAAAAAACACAGCTCAAACGGGCGATTCTGAACAAGGCAACTATGTCACGTCACATCAAAAAATGCAGCTCCACCCCCAGTCTGGATGTTTACCCACCGCCTCTGTAAATCACGCCCAGAAAGTTTGGACCGCGAATGAGCTACGCAATGCGAAATGCGTTTTTTTATTTGCCTGGAGGCACGTGCGAGTGTTTCTAGGCTCGGAAGTCCTTTATCTGAGCCTCTAGACATTTGAACAGCAGTGGTTTAATTTTATTTTCTGTGAAAATGTGTTTTTTCATTGAAAAGGCTCTCCTTTCCTCCTCCGCTCTTAAAACACGGAAGTGGGAGACAGCGCACAGTGCACCGCTAAAACAAGGAGACCCCCATCCCCCCCCCGCTCCTCTAACCTATCTCTGTCCTTCTTATTTGCATTCAAGCAACAAGGCCCAGAATGAGTTGTTCAGAGAGAGATTTTCTGACTCTGACTGTACATGTGTCTTTCTCATGCACTGAATCTTGATTTTGAAGAAGGATTCATTTACAGTATTAGGGAACCATTAAGGAGCCATATAAAAGCATCAAGAAGTACCATGTCATGGGATCTTTAAAATCACAAATTTTGAAAAAAAAAAAAAAATGCTTCTAACTCGATTTTCCCCTGCTCGCTCTGAGTGACTTGTGGCGGGTTTTGCCGTGGTCGGTCACATTTGTGGAGAGGCGAACGCACTCAGTAAGAATACATGTTTTTCAAGGTGCTCCTGTCTTCATCTGTCAGACGCAGTGGGGGGACTGTGAGTTTTAGGAAGGGGATTGTAGAAGAGCAGAGACTCAAGATTGAGGTTATTAGCATTTAATGTTGAATTAGGCAGATATACAAACGTAAATGGCATCAGACATCTTCAGTTGTCACATGTTGTCACCACACTGCATCGTCTCCTTAGCCCCACACCACACAGACATCGTGTCCCTTCGGCCCACACCAGAGAACTGACCACTGTGGCCACTGAAATACAGATCTGTGGCGTGCTATGACATCAGCTCCCACAGCTAGCCAATAGGAGGAGGGGAGTTTACCAATAGGTTGACGTATGGGAACAGGTGGATATCCCATTACACCCCCAGCCTATGGAGGGTCTTTAAGTTACCCCACAACAGCTTGAAATAGAAGGAGAATGCATGTATTTATATGAAAATACACATAATGAAATCCCACAGCACAGAGGGTTATAGTCCTCTCTTTTGTTTTTTTCTTTCTCTCATCTTTGTTGCCAGGTTTGGTCCTGTCTGCTCCTGCTGGACGCAGCGGGGGGAGGGCAGAGGGGTTATCGTCCTCTCTTTTGTTCTGTCTCGTCTTTGTTTGCCGGCAGGTTTTGCTGCAGACTCTAAGCTCATTTGAACCTCTCAGCAGCAGAAATATCGATCTGTAACAGTTGTTGTTCATAAAAATGTGACGTTTGGCTGTCCCACCATCTCTGCAGATACACAGAGCTGCTTTTAGGGGAACAGGTTTAACTTATACATGCAGTTTTTTTTTGTTTTTTTTTTATAGATGCAGTTTATATTTAAAAGGTTGTTGTAGAAAATATTTGCAGCCATTATTTTCCAAAGCTTTGTGAGTTAAAAAGAAAGCAGGACAGGGCCTATAGGTCTGCTCTGGTACCGACTGCAGCCTCCTGCATCTCAAACAAGTCCCCCTGAGCTTCCCCCAGAGCCTCTCTCAGTATTTAAACATTGCAAAAAGTAAAACGATCAAAATATGTAGTGGAGAACAAAGTACACATACCTGCTCTCAAATGTAAAAGGAATACTAACGTTTTTACAATCTGAACCTTATTTCGGTATTAAAACCACGTCATTTACTCACCCATTGTGTCATTTGGAGCATTTCCGGAGATTTTGTAGTTTGGCGATATCCGTTTAACGTGAGTGCTCGGGGTATATTGTTGCGGTCACCAAATAACACAAACTTTAGCACTTTTCAAGTGACAAAAGCTCAATGTTAGTCTGCACTTTCGTTTGAGTCAAAAGTGGCCTCTAATCCGAGATCCAGCCATGGTTTCGATTGGATGACTGTCAAGTCAAAAAAGCCCAGCCCCTTTGCTCATCATCTTCTCCTCTCTTCTCTCTCCCTCTTAATATTTATTGCTAGTCTGGCCAGTAGATGGCGCCAAAAAATACAGGTAAACCGGTAGTGTCTGCTGCACCCATTTAATTAGGACCAGGTGCGCAGGCACAAAGACCAAACTAGGAATGCAGCAGGGAAACACAGAGACACTACCGGTGAGTAAATTTACCTGTAAAATTTGTTTTTCAGTATGATTAATTCATTCAAATGAACATTTTGGTTAATTTAAATATAATTAAAAGCATAGTTAAATTGCAAATTAAATCAGCCAATTTCATTTACAATTTAACTATGCTTTTAATTATATTTAAATTAACCAAAATGTTCATTTGAATGAATTAATCATACTGAAAAACAAATTTTACAGGTAAATTTACTCACCGGTAGTGTCTCTGTGTTTCCCTGCTGCATTCCTAGTTTGGTCTTTGTGCCTGCGCACCTGGTCCTAATTAAATGGGTGCAGCAGACACTACCGGTTTACCTGTATTTTTTGGCGCCATCTACTGGCCAGACTAGCAATAAATATTAAGAGGGAGAGAGAAGAGAGGAGAAGATGATGAGCAAAGGGGCTGGGCTTTTTTGACTTGACACCTCCCACTTGAGCTCCTGGTGGAAACCCAAGGAGGTCACACATCTCAGTCTTCGGTGTCTTGTATTGAGTATTCTTCAGCGGGTATTAGAACAATAAGGCGTCGTACATCTCTCTGAAGGATGGTGGCAGGGAGGACCGCGCGTATTCACAGCTGATTTGCAGATACAACGACGCTCTCAGCTCTCGCTTACAGTCATAAAGAAGCAAAGGAATAAGAAGAAGAAAATATCTCCGCTTGAGAAAACCCGAAATGGTGCGAACATGCATTTATCCCGGTTGTGAAACCAAAATGACAGCTTGGACGAAGTTGAGTTTTCACAGGCTTCCTCATCACAATCTGGAGTTATTGAAGCTGTGGCGAGTTGCCTTGAGAATGAACCCAAACATGAAAGGCAAAGCTGTAAGACGTTTGGACCATCATGTTTGCAGTACCCACTTCAGTCCGGACCATTTTTTACCAGCAAAGGAAAAGAAAGAAGGCCAGTGGATTCAGCGCGAATGATTCTGAGAAGTAATGCGAAACCGATGGCTGTTCTCTGGTGCTCCTCAAACTGTCTCCGCTTCCTTCTTTCTAATACCTCCTCATCCGTATACTCAGGCTCAAAACGACAGGGACGGCCATCATACTCATATAAGTCCTCTTCAGTCTCCAAGTCTGAATCTTCTGCCATGTCTCGCTCGCAACAGAAAAATTCAGAGTGTCTTCTAAGCAAAGTAGCAGAATGAATGAATGCCTCCGCGCGGTCCTCGATGACGTCATCCAATCGAAACCATGGCCGGATATCGGATTACAGGCCACTTTTGACTCAAATGAAAGTGTAGACTAACACATTGAGCTTTTGTCATTTGAAAAGTGCTCAAGTTTGTGTTATTTGGTGACCGCAACAGTATGCCCCGAGCACTCACGTTAAACGGATATCGCTAAACTACAAAATCTCCGGAAATGTTCCAAATGACACCAAAGTACAATGGGTGAGTACATGAGGTTTTTTTTATTACCGAAATAAGGTTAAGATAGTAAAAACGCTACTATTCCTTTAAGTACTTTAACATACCCTGCAGATATCTAAAATGTATACTTAAATGCAGTACTTTACCTCTTTCACTTTGTTACTTTGAGCTTCTGTGAATAAATGAGTTCTGTCAGAAAAGTGTAAACTTATTTCCTGTAAGAGACGATTGTGAGCTGGTCTGTCCTCTCACTGTGTCTCTGTGTTATGTCCCATTGTGCAACATGACAGAGTTTTGTTTTCTTCTTTTTGGAGGCACCACTTTGAAATAAGATCTAAAAATAAAAGACTACAAATGTGGCAGTCTCCAGCCCACCACATCTGCATAAAAAAGCGCCGTCTCCCAGGAGTTACACAACTATTAAAGGAGAGTGCCATTATGCAAAATCACTTTTTAGCTTTTAAACATGTTTTCGTTTCCTTCTCATTAACCCTGTCAAAGTTGTATTAAGAGTGATTAATTCATGTTTTATTCCCCTGTATTCAAAACCACATTCAAACACCACTTAATGACATATTTGATTGACAGATGAAAAATGGAAGATCGAGGAGAGGAATCAAGGAAAAGGAAGCGAGGAAAGCGCTTTTCCACCTTCAAGGAACCACTGACCCATTCACATACTGGGGCTGAGGAAAGGCTAAAGGAATATTAACGTTTTTTACAATCTGAACCTTATTTCTGTAATAAAACAAGTTGTTTTACTCACCCATAGCACTTTGGTGTCATATGGAGCAGTTTCGTAGATGTTGTAGTTTAGCGATATCCGTTAACGTGAGTGCTTGGGGCAGGCAATTACAGTCACAAAATAACACAAACTTGATCACTTTTCAAATTACAGAAGCTCAATGTCTTAGTCTACACTTTAGTTTGAGTCAAAAGTGCCTCTAATCCGAGATGTATCCATAGTTTGGAGTAGATGAGGAGGACAGTGCGCATGTGCTCAGTCACAGCTGATTTGCAGATAAGAAGACGCTCATAACTTTTCTGTTGCGAGTGACACATGGCAGAAGATTGGGACTTTGAGGCTGAAGAGGACTTATGGAGGACTGAGGACTGAAGAGGAGTATACGGATGAGGAGACAGAATGGATACAGAAAGAA
This sequence comes from Paratrypauchen microcephalus, assembly GCA_036785185.1. Lineage (NCBI taxonomy): Eukaryota > Metazoa > Chordata > Actinopteri > Gobiiformes > Gobiidae > Paratrypauchen > Paratrypauchen microcephalus. The sequence continues at coordinate 2,189,096 of JAVJIX010000084.1, read as the reverse complement.
TGAAGCGGAGACAGTTTCAGGAGCAGCAGAGAACAGCCATCGGTTTCACATTACTTCTCAGAATCGTGCGCTGAATCCGCTGGCCTTCTTTCTTTTCCTTTGCTGGTAAAAAATGGTCCTGACTGAAGTGGGTACTGCAAACACGATGGTCCAAACGTCTTACAGCTTTGCCTTTCATGTTTGGGTTCCGAGAGCTGAGAGCGAAATCAGCTGTGACTGAGCACATGTGCACTGTCCTCCTCATCTACTCCAAACTATGGATAAATCTCGGATTAGAGGCACTTTTGACTCAAACTAAAGTGTAGACTAAGACATTGAGCTTCTGTAATTTGAAAAGTGATAAAGTTTGTGTTATTTGGTGACTGCAACGTCGTGCCCCGAGCACTCACGGATATCGCTAAACTACAACATCTACGAAACTGCTCCATATGACACCAAAGTGCTATGGGTGAGTAAAACAACAGAAATAAGGTTCAGATTGTAAAAAACGTTAATATTCCTTTAAGTGTCTTGCCCAAAAACACAACTACAGCATTCATCTGTGGGAGCTGTAGCTGGACCACACTCTACCGATGATGGGATTCAAACCGCAAACCTTCGGATCAATGGACAAACGCTACTAACTGAGCTACTGTCGCCTCCACTGCTCTGTACTTTCTTCATTCTCGTTTTATTTTCTTAATCTGTGATACACATTGGCCCTGCGAAGCTATTTGCACGTAAATGAAAATGAAATATCTGCTGCTCACTGGTGTGATCGGCGCAGCGTGGCCCAGCATTGTGGTGATGACATTTAAAGCTACTAAAAAAGTCCCATTGACAGAACAGAAATGAACCTTTCCTGAAAAGTTTTGAACGATCTGGAGCTGTATCAGAACAAGTATAAGAGCACGTAGACTAGTATACACCCATGGACCACTGTGGAATCTACAGGACCAAAAACTGATATCACGGTATTTCGGTCTCACAGTATTTGACGGTATTTTTTTTCATGTTCTAAGTGCTTTCATTTCTTTGGCGAAGTGAACAGTAACAGCGTTGGTAATATCGTTCCACCGTTTGCTTTTCTTGTCGTAGGCGGTCCCCTTAGCAAACGCGTGGCGTTTTGTGTCGCGGCGCCGACTTGAACGTTCCCTGCAGACGTGGAAGAGGATGCAGATCTTAGTTTTGTGCATTCTTCATATTCCAGGACGTGTTTGTGACGGAGGTGGTGAAGCAGATCGCTCGTGTCGCCTCCTGCGGCTACAACTTTAGCCCGACGACGTTTACAGAATACGGTTGTTTGATCAGCGTCAGATTTTTTAGAGGGACAGGTTTTGTTTTTTTTGTTTTTTTTAAGGTGAATCTGTATGGCGTCCCTTTCAGCAGTGTCGTACATTAACACATACATATATACATATATACATTAACTCTCAGATGACAGTTTCCTCAGAGCCGAGTTCTGCTCCGGTTCTGTAGCTGATGAAAGTAGTTCCGGCAAGTTAGCGGGGGCATTTAATAAAGCTTGTTTTTCTTCTCGATTTGAATCGACAGAAAATAGCACCAAGCGATTACGACTTCTGAATTTTTCATGGACAACTGCTTTGTATCACTTTTTGGACAAATATTGTTTTGAACCAGGCTGTGATGTTGGACTTTAAAGGATGCTCCAGCACGGCCTGATAGAAGCTCAGCAGGAAGCATACCATGGGCTCTTAAAGGTACACTGTGTAGGATGGTGGCGCATTGGTGGATGGTGGGTATTGCAATTCCGGTTCTAGCTACGGCAGACTTTGAGGGTCATTATAAGTAGCAGAATCTCCCAGGAACCAGTAGGTGGCGGTATGCGCAAGCAACGCGTAACCCGCCATTAACCCGAAAGTGGTAATTATGTTGTTATATATCCCGGTATTCGAGAACAAAACTGCTCCTCACTGAACCTTGTAATGCTTGGTGCGTCTGCTAACAAAAACTTTGAAGCGCTAGAAGTAACAAAAATGAGGCTCACACAAGGCTATAATAGTGAAAGTGTATATTGTAGCCAAAAAGTACTACAAGAAGTTTGTGATATGAAACTGGAGCAACAGACGTTTAGGACCTGACTAGCTGCTAGGTCCGAAATGTTGCTCCAGTTTCATATCCACAGACTTCTTTTCCTCTTAGATGAAGGCGCTTGCTCCTGCGATGTATGTGCGGAGTAAGTGTGATCTGGCAACATGCTTGTCGTTGTTTATCCAAACGCGTACTATCTCGTTGTGTGAAATCCACAGGCCACTGCCGACATCTATAAAGAAAACGGCGAAGGCGGAGCCCAAAATACAGTATGTCCTTCTGCGGCTCTCGTAATTAAAATGGATGCCGCTACATGGGGAAGATCCCCCTTTTTTGCAGGTGAAATCGACTATATCTAAGTCCAAAAGAATACTTTGATTTCATGATGGAAGTGAAAAGGCTTGGAAAACACTGTATATTTGAATGGGTATCTTCAATTTCGGTAATTAACGGGTAAAAATCTTACACAGTGTACCTTTAAGCGACGCAGGAAGTACCAGCGCTGTTGTCAACATGGCAGTAAAGTGAAAGTAAAGTCACCTTGCAACTAGAAGTTTAGAGTTTAATTCCTGGGCTTTCATGTTCTCCCGATGTCTAGGTGGGCTTCTTCTGGTCACTCAGGTTTCCTCCATCAACCCAAACCATCCACAACAAGTTAAATCCTCCAGCTAAGGCCCTGACCAAGACCAGCTCAAGATCTGGAGATGGTCCCACTGCTCCTGACAGGTTCAGCCCAGACACACTGAAGGGTGGACAAACAATAAAGGCTAATCTAACATTTGTGGACCATACTTTTGTATATGTCTGTCAACTTGTAAGATCTTGAAATTCTAGACCACAGGATGGAAAATGGACGAGGTCTCTTCTGGACCTTGAGCTCGGTCATTGTCTGGAGCTCCTGTCTGAGAATCATATGCATGTTCAGGGTCACTGAGGTAATGTGGATTAACTATAGAGAAAAGCCACTGAGACACAAGGACTAAACCAGGATTAAACCAGGACTGAACCAAGACTAAACCAGGATTAAATCAAGACTAACAGGAACGAAGCAAGATTAAAACAGGATTAGACCAATACTAAAATGGGAGCGAATCAGGAAAGAAGCAAGACTGAAGTAGGACCAAAGGACTAGACCAGGAATAAAGCAGGACAGAAGACTAAACCAGGTCTAAACCAGGACTAAACCTGATCTAAACCAGGCCTAAACCAAGACTAAAGCACCTAAAACCTACCCAGGCACAGGCAGAACATGCAAAATCCAAACAGGCCCAGGACAGGGAATGACTCCTCCACCACCATGCCGCCAAAGTAAAAGCTACAATACCTAATTTACAGAAGCTTTTAAGATTCGACCTCCACCATCACTCACGCACAGGCCAAACTTTATGTTCTCAAACATAAATCTTCGCCTGAGTTATGTGAGCACTTATCACCTTGGAAGGGCTTCAGGTGGGTTTAAAACAATGTAAATTTTAAAAAGTATTTGACGTAGAAGTTATTTATTGGAAATTTTACCTTTTTAAAGACTGAATTTGAGCATTTTGGAGCTCAGTGTTATTAAAACAAGAAAACACAAGTAATAAATGACAATACACTGCTACTGTGAACAGATCCATGTATTTGAGTTCAGGATACTGGGAGTGTGAATCAAAGCTCAGGAGGTATTCTAGACAAAAAGGACTTCCAGTTAAATGACCTGGAGAAAGCTATCCATGCCTTTGTTAGTTCCCGCATAGACTACTGTAATGCACTCTATGTTGGGATTAATCAAGCTCGTATTCACCGTTTGCAGCTCGTGCAAAATGCTGCAGCTCGTCTGTTCACCAACAGTCGGAAACACGACCACATCACCCCGTCCTGTACTCCTTACACTGGCTCCCTGTCCTGTTCAGAATTCATTTAAAATTTTTGATGTTTGTTTTTAATTCAGTCAGTGGTCTTGCACCTTCCTGTGTGAGATTTTGACCCCTCACCAACCCAGCAGAGCTCTACGATCTGCTGGGCAACATCTGCTGGAGGTCCCCCGGTCTCGGGGCAAACAGTGGGGACCATTTCAAACTTTCAAACACATCGTTCTTTTGCAGTGGCCGGTCCAAAACTCTGGAACTCTTTGCCCATTGAGTTACGTTCCATCACTGACCTGTCTCTGTTTAAAGCCAAACTTAAAACCTTCTTATTCAGAATGGCTTTTAACACTTAGTGGCCTTGTGACACTTTTGTTGACCTATTTGTATGATGTTTATTGTTTTGTATCTAATGTTTAATGTTGTACAGCACTTCGGTCGGCTTTGGTTGTTGGAAGGTGCTATAGAAATAAAGTTTGATTGATTGAAGTTTGAAATGTGCATTGTGTAACGTTTAATAAATGTGAGGTAGAGCTGTTTAATGTCATATTGTGGAACATTCCAGGAAGAGCAATGACATGTCCATAGAAACAAGCAGGTGACGGACCCCCAAACAAAGTCCTTTGCCTCCTGAACCTTAAAAAATATGGCAAAAGGTGAAATTCAATCTGTCATCTGGACAAAAGAGTATTTGGTCGAATACGTTTCGCAGCTCATCCAAGCTGCTTCTTCAGTTCTGCTTCTTCAGCAGAACAAATTGAATTTCTCCTTTTGCCATGGATTCTACCTGGACGACTGAGGGATTCTACACACATCTTACAAAATATGGTGTGAATTTTCAATCACAGGTAAAAGCCACGTGCAGTCCATACATCTACACCATTACATCTTTTACATTACACCATTACACCACTTGAGCATGTTTAAAGGTCCTATATCACGCAAAATTTACCTCTGTGAGCTTTAAAGGTTGTATGGAGGATTTTTTTTTATTTTTTTATTGCCATTGATAGCATTATACAGCTGCAGCTGAAAAAAAAAAGAATGAAAATCTATCAACTGTGGATGTGGTGGGGCCAGATAAACTTTAGATAATTATTATATTACTATTATAGATAACAAGAATACCTCGTTATCTATTGGCTGTTGGGTTCTCAATAAAACTCCCTACATTTCTAGTGTAACTGACTCTTCAGCGTGCTGGATTATGTGGTTTACATTTGCCTCTTACACATTCCACAGACGCAAGACGCTGATTACTCGACCAACACAGAGGTTCTTAGCGGCTTTTTCCAACTTTTGTCGCTTCCTCACAGTTTGCACAAAGTTTGTTGCAATGGCAAATGATAATCTACTACCAGTTAGCCGCAAAAGAAAGTCTGTTTTTGAGGTCGCTGAAAGAAGAAGAGAAGGGGAAAAGGAGCAAAGCTAAACTCAGGTGATTCTCGGAGATTCCTTCCAGCAATGGCGCGCACTGAAGCAGATGAAGGGTCTAAAGACTGACGCATTGGTCGCTAAATTACTTCTGGACAGGAAACTTCTGCTTATTATTTGAAAACGTAAAGTATAGTTACAGCAGCAACAGCTATTCTAAACGAGCACCGGCTGTAAGGGGGGGGGGTCTCTAAGAGGAGTCATCAAGAGGAGCTTTTCTGTCTGTCCTTGCTAGAAGGCGGCTGCTTGTTTTCTCGCTCTCTTATCTACTGCTCTCTGTCTGCGTGCCTTTCTCTTGTTTTTGTCCATATTTCTCCTGTTGGAGTAGATTTTCAAATTCTAATTTATGGATTTGAAGCTGGTCCCACGCAATTGGCTTTTTTCACGAAGAAATGTGGGTTTGGGAGAGCCGATCGGAACTATTTACTATTTGGATTTTTGATGGCAGGACATCAGAATTGGCCTGGGGGATGTTTTCTGATCCATCAGAGAATTGGAATGCCGGCAGCGAACAAAGAGCCCCCCAGCTCTTGGCTGTCATTTTACACCACAGTGGAGCCGTCGAAGACCAGGGAAGGTCTACATCAGAAGGTGACACAGATTGAACTGTACCATCTCCAATCTGTGGATACCCCCCTGCCGCTAGGATACTATCACGAATATGTCTGTGGAACTGTGCGAAACAAGCGGCTCAGTCCACAATCATCTACGCCCAGGAGGGAGGACTGGAGGTCTCACGGCCCGGCTTCGTGACATGAAGTTGGGGACCTAGCAGAACCAGTTCTTGGACCAACTGTCCGTTCATCTGAGTTCTAAAGTGTATTGATTATGTGCATTCTCCCGTGGTTTAATTAATTCTCCTGGGAATCTACAATAGCAGGGCTGCTGTGTTTTGACTATGGCTCTTGCAGTGGACACTCCAAGGTCACAGCACTTGATATCAAAAGAATAGCATAGATTGCGTGAAAAGTCCCTCAGTCGTCCAGGTAGAATCCATGATCAAAGGAGAAGTTCAATTTGTCAACTGGACAAAGTTTGTTTGGTTGAAAACGTTTCGCCGCTCATCCGAGAGGCTTCGTCAGCTCTGGTTATTAAGGAGGGTCTAACCAGTACAATAACCAGAGCTGACGAAGCCTCTCGGATGAGCGGCTTCAACCAAACAAACTTTGTCCAGTTGACAAATTGAACTTCTCCTTTGATCAATAGCATAGATTGGCTACGTCACGATGACATGTATTTATAAAAACACTCTCCTCTCTCACATTGTCTGCCGCCTCAATAATATATTTCTCTGTTTTCCATCTCGTTTTTCCCCTCCCCCTCCCGTAATTGTATTTCCAAACAAAAAAAGACCTCAGTGTTTACAGTTCCACTGTATTACGTCATATGTGTGACTACCGTGTTTGTATCTGCATTTTCTACTCTGTTTATGTTCTTGTATCGCTGAGGAGAGAAGCGGGATGTTAGCGCCCCCATGTCGGCTGCTTTAAGGTCCATGGACCCGTCCATTTCAATCTCATTTCCTTGTTTACAATGACAAATAAACGTTTCCATTTCCATTCCATCTTAGAGACCACGGGAGGCCAGGAAACAGCTCACTCAACACAGACTTAAATAACCTTGAGTTTAATTATCAGAATCTCCTGTGTTTAATTTCTGGCCAAAATGAACTCACCTTTTTTTTGGAGCGCTCAGACTTCTTGGACATGTTTTTCATCTTTTTGTGCAAATGGAACAAAACCTGAAAGAAATAAAGTCATGTGTTTAGGGACAATAATGATTACAATGCGTTTAGGGACGAATACAGGGAAAACAAGAGTACAGGAAACTATCACACTGCATAAGGGTGACCCAAATAAACAGAGGAGGGAGAGTGAATACTGTATATGGTACTACAATCACGGCAATCACAACTGAACCTGCACTGCCAGTGTTTTAACCTGCTGGACGAGCACTGATTCAGGATCGGCTGCGGGTGGTAGGGTTTAGGTAGTGACCGTTCAGATCAGAGAGAGGCATTTTAGGTTTAAACCAACTGGATTTGAACAGTGAAACTGGCAACCCAAATGAGGCTCATTCTGCTTTCTGATTGGATAATAGAACCAGTAATCCAATTATCCATAGGAGGGGCCAACAGCTGCACAGCGTTTTGTTTTGATGAAGTTTACGGCGACATCAGCTCCAGTTGGACACCACAGTTTTCTAACACGGAAATCAGCGGACGTGTTTTTTTAACATGAATATTGTGATTTAAAATGCCCAAATTATAACATAATGGTGATTTATTTGAGCAAAAGGATAAATTCAATTTGTCAACTGGTCGAATCCGTTTCTCAGTTCATCCAAGCTGCTTCTTCAGTTCTGGTCAGACGCTGGTGGACACTGCCTATATCTGCCTGAAGGGGGCGCTAACTACAATGAAATGACTCTGAGACTACCACACCTACTGACCAGAACTGATGAAGCAGCTTGGATGAGCTGAGAAACTGATTCGACCAAATAAACTTTTGTCCAGTTGACAAATTGACTTTGTCCTTTTGCTGTGGATTCTACCTGGACGACTGAGGGATTCTACACATTTGTTTGATGGTGTATTTGGTTTAAGGATTTTAGTTTTCATAGTTTATTTTAAAGAGTTTGTTTAAAGAGACTTAGGTCCTCATAATATCCTCGTGGGACCCGAAGAAAAAAAGTGTATCTAAATTATTATTATTATTATTATTTAAATGTTCTATTTGGAGGTAAATGAACACCTTAGCATTTACATTTTGTTAATTTTATTTTTATTCATATTTTTGTAACATGTCCTCTGTAATGGACTCTAATAGTGTTAAAGCCATGTCAAGTTAACCTAACCTAAACCTATCAAACAATTTTTTAGTTTTACAGTCGCCTCAAAAAGTTTTTAGACTCTTTTAATGTATTATTTATTTACTTATTTATGTATTTTATTTATATATGTTTTATTTTTTATGTATGTTATTTATATATTTAAGATTTTTGATTTTTTTATGCATTATTATTATTATTATTATTATTATTATTATTATTTTATTTATTTTATTTTATTTATTTTTTTTTTATCGTAGTGCAGCCACAAACTAGAGTCTATCTCAAAACTTAAAAGATGTCACTATAAGGACACAAATGAATGGGCGGGTCTCAGGAGGATATGAGCAGTTAGTTGTAGATACGGCTAAAGTTTAAATCCTGGGGGAGGTCCTGTTGGGGAGTATAAACTCAGCCTGGTTTAGTCTCTGGGGGACAGACTTCATTGTACAATGAAGTCCGACCATATTCACAAGCTCCTCACAGGTGATAGGTGAACAGGGGAAACTCCTTCAGCGCTTCTCGCAATGGGATTGGAGGGCATGCGAGCGTGGGAAAATATGTTGATTAATACACGCCCCGTTTCCTTCCGAAAAACAAGCCAATTTGAAATTAAAGGAAAAGTAACGTTTTTTTTACAATCTGAGCCTTCTTTCGGCAATAAAACAAGTAGTTTTACTCACCCATAGCAGTTTGGTGTCAATTGGAGCAGTATCGCAGAACTTATGTTGAGCCGTTCTGTTCTACTAATGATCCCGTATCCGTTAGCGTGAGTGCTCGGGGCACTGCTTTGCGCTCTCCAAATAACACAAACTTTAGCACTTTTCAAATCACAGAAGATCGCTGTGTCAGCGTAGACTTTTAGTAGATTCCAAAACGGCCTGAAACCCGATATCGCAACAGAAAAGTAAAGTTCAGAGCGGTGTTAGCTTCTTTCGGACTAGCGGTGTTTACAAAACAGCTGAGTTCACGCATGCGCACTGTCCTCTCTGATGACGTCATCAAATGAAACTATAGCTGGATATCGGGTTTCAGGCCGTTTTGGAATCCACTAAAAGTCTACCCTGACACAGCGATCTTCTGTGATTTGAAAAGTGCTCAAGTTTGTGTTATTTGGAGAGCGCAAAGTAATGCCCCGAGCACTCACGCTAACGGATACGGGATCATTAGTAGAACAGAACGGCTACAACATAAGTTCTGCGATACTGCTCCAATTGACACCAAACTGCTATGGGTGAGTAAAACTACTTGTTTTATTGCCGAAAGAAGGCTCAGATTGTAAAAAAACTTTACTTTTCCTTTAAAAATTTAGGTTTTTAACGTAACTAATGCCGTTATCTGAAACACGGAGAGGCTTCTTCATGATCTCAACTAGCACATTCTGCAAAAAAAACCAAAAATCACAAATTTTGAAAAAAAAATAAAAAATTCTAATTCAAATATCGCCGTTTCACCAATCGTGACATGTGGCCGGGTTTAATGTGGTTGTTATGGTGGATTTAATTTAAGTTACTCATTTGCTGTTTGGCTGCACAGTTTATTTTGTTTTTACAGTATCAGCCAAGGTCATCTTTTAATCAACTCTGTCGGTAACAGTTTTTGTTTTTAATTCTTCTTCCTACTTGGACCACACTGGACACAACTTCCTCACAGCTGCTCTCATTCAGATCATTTCAGTGTTTGCTTTGAGTAGAACATGTAAACTCCACACAGAACAACCCTGTCTGTGCAGGGGAAGGACTGAACCCTGGACCATGTTGTTGTAAGGCAGTGCTTCTCAAATAGTGGGGCGGGCAGTGTGATGCCAGGAGGGGGCGCATGTGACCCTGGGAAACATGCTTTTTTTCCGTACTGTACTAGAACTAAGTGTAATTGCACATCAACAACAGTAGTTGGCAGTGGCGCTCTCACTGTCGCTCTGGGGCGGGGGGCGGCAACCTTAAATAAACGATATACAGAACAGACTCACCATCAGCAGAACATCCTCTGTCACAGAAAAAGCACGTATATTCCACTGAGTCGTGTCCTTTAGTCCGACAGAAGCTGACGCATCAGCAGCACAAGGACAGAGCTTTTTTTTTCAGCGCTTTTAGTTTATGCAAATGGGCCATGTGGTTTTAAGTTTCGTTTCTGTAAAACGTAAACAAATGTGCGCAAAGCTGCATTAAAAACACATTAATATTTGAGTCTTCAGTGCAAAAAGACAGTGCAGTGTTTGTTGTAAGTTTCTTTCTTTTGTTGTTGTTAATGTTAAAGCCCCAGTGTGTAGGATTCGTGGCGCATAGGTGGATGGTGCTATTGCACTTTCTGTTTTAGCTACGGCAGACCTCGAGGGACGCGCTGTCCTGTTTTTTTGTTTGTTTTTCTTTTCTCATGAAAGCACACATTCCCGATCATGTACCATGACACTCTACACATCAAATGAAACCTTACAGTCTCCTCTTTTTGACTATGCAAGTCATTTCCCTGCACAACAATCACTCCCCGAGCACATGGGGCTTTTATACGGAAAAGCACAAAACGAGGTTAGCTTACCTTAGAATGCTTTGCACAGGTCAAACTCTGTATTTCACCATAAACTTGCTCTCAATCTGTCCGTAAGGATCCAGCGAATAAAATCCAGTAAAACAATTTAGTCCAAAACACGTTAGATCCATTACGACGTCTGATCCGGCAGCATGCTTGTGTTGTTTACCCAAAACCACGAGCCTTGCCGAAGGCGGAGCCCAAATGTCCTTCTGCGGCTCTCGTATTCAAAATGGCTGCCTCTGCATGGGGAAGATCCCCCTTTTATGTGACTATATCTAAGTCCAAAAGAATACTTTGATTTCATGATGGAAGTGAAAAGGCTTGGAAAACAATGTATTTTTGAATGGGTATCTTCAATTTCAGTAATTAACGGGTAAAAATCTTACACACTGTCCCTTTAATAAAGGATACAATGTTATGCACAGGTGTACTAATAACAATTTTCTAGACAAACAATACTATTTATTAGGGGTGTAACGGTAAACAAAAATCCCGGTTCGGTACGTACCTCGGTTTTGAGGTCACGGTTCGATTCATTTAAAATACAGTATGGGAACAAAATCCGAAACCATTTTCTTCCTCAGCATGGTGTTTATTAAACCACAAAAATTGTCAATATACAAACGGAAACAGTAAATGAATTCAAAGTGCTGCTTGGTACCAATAACTTTCTCAAATGATTAACCAATATTTGAAATAAAAATAATAAATTCCTTTAAAGGTCCAGGCTCCAGGTACCTTTCAAGCATGTCATAACTTGAGTTCCATCGGGTGATCACGTCCTGAATAAGACAGTGTTTCGCCAGACCAAGCATCTCTTCGCCAGACCAAGGGCTACGGTGAAAGAAAGACACAACGCGTCTCACTTTACCTAGCAGTCTGGCTATTTGGTTGAGACCTGTTGCTTTCTAGGGGCGAAATTAATGGTGTGTGTGAAACACCCGATTTGGGGGCCCATTCCAGCGTCAGTCACGGCATTTACTATATTCCGGGCGTTGTCTGTTGTGACGGCAATTGTTGTTAAGATAAGCCTTTATTGTCTCTTCAGGAGAGAAATTTTGCTTGGACATGAGAGAGTGTGATTTATAATAAACACTAAAAACAGCACAGCAGACAGACACATAAAAAAACATGTATAACACATGAACAAAGGAAACATGCAACATATAAAAAGACTGCCATTGTTAGTAAAACCTGTTTAAAACACACACACTCACACATAAAAACACATAAAAACCCTACAGAAAAGTTGCATCCCCACACACACACATACACACACACATACACACACCCGCTAAGACCTACTATTCAGTAGTTTAATTGACCAGGGAACCAATGAAAATTTGAACCTATTTGTTTTACAGTTTGGGACCCTGTATCTTCTTCCTGATGTTGTCCCTGGCCTCTCCAATTTCCACTCCAATGCAGTCTCTTTCAGTCCCTCAGCTAGGTTCGCGCTGGTGTGTTGTTCGTACATAGCCCTTGTTTGCAGGACGTGGCTAGCCATCTTCCACTCAGTGGTAATGTGATGGGCAGTCACAGTTACATAGCTCTCGTTAGCTCTGGATGTCCATCCATCAGTTGTCAGTGCTATCACACATGCTTTTGATAAGTCTTCGATGACAGTAGATTTAGCTTGTTCATAAAGGTCTGGGATGACTTTCTGGCTGAAATGTGGACGACTGAGTACTTCATACCGTGGCTCAGTCACTTTTATCATGTGTTTAAAACCAGCATTCTCAACAACTGAATATGGTCTCAGATCTGATGCTATAAAAACACCAATGGATGCTGTTATGGCTTTAGCCCGATCTGAATTGCCAGGGAAAGGATGCTTGAATGCATTAGTCAGTTGTGTTTGCACTACAGTGTTTTTTTTCCTCGTCGCGCTAATATTAACACTTGGGTGGTGCCGTTTCAGGTGAGTTAGCATGTTTGAGGTGTTCCCGGAAAAATACCCAACCCCAGTAAAACAATGTCGACATAGTGCCTTCGTTTTATCCAGTTGTCTTTCTCTGTTGCAGTATTTCACTGAGAACCCGAAGTGATTCCAAACAGGGTACTTAAGCGACAGGGGAGGGTCTTCTAGCTCCGGTTTTTCACTAGCAGTAGCCATAATGTAGCTTATAGCTTAGCTGACCATTCTCCGATACAACACAAGCCGGAACCTCGCCAAAGTGTTTTGAAGTGGGGAGGAGGATGAAAGGCTCGTCTGTTTGGTTCGCCATGCGACGTCACCTCCACGTGGTCACAAGAGCACAAATCACAAACGAGTTTCTCTACCTTCTCTCCCCCTTACTACTCCAATCACATACAGCTATCCTCGTGAATATTATAGAGCCACATGTAGTGGCAGCATGTAAAATCACATATTATGACTGTACTTATTCGGTACAGCACTGTACCGTACGTCTATTTTCCAGCGGTTCGGTATAAGATAAGATAAGACTTTATTGATCTCATGCAGGAGAAATTTACTTGTCACAGTAGCTCCAGGTAGGGACAGTTTGAACAAGAAAGAAAAGTGCATGCAGCAGGAATGGCATAAAGATAAGTAATAATAATAATAAAATAAGTAATAATCGAATAAGTAATAATAATAAAACAGTGACAGGGAGAGTATTGAAAAAATGATATTGCACGTTGGAAAAACGATATTGCACGTTTAGACTATACAGTAGAATTATACAGTCTGATGGTGGTGGGGATGAAGGATCTGTGGTAGCGCTCCTTCTTGCACTGGGGGTGCCTCAGTCGGCTGCTGAAGGAGCTGCTCAGCTCCTCTACAGTCCGGTGCAGAGGGTGAGAGGTGTCGTCCATGATGGACGTGAATTTGTCCAGCACCTCCTCTCGGCCACCTCCTCTACAGAGTCCAAAGGACAGCCCAGGACAGAGCTGGCCCTCCTGACCAGCTTATTAAGTCTTTTTCTGTCCCGCTCTGTGCTGCTCGGGGCCCAGCAGACGACAGCGTACGACGTACGGTGTATAAATACATACTATTTATAGTCGCGCGCAGGGAGGGGGCGTGAATTTTTTTCTTCTTCCTGGGGGGGCGTCACACAATAATTAATCCGCGTATTCCCTGTGGATAATACGTGGATACGCCTGTCACGTGACTAATCAGTCTGGGACACGGCGAATATCGATCCAAACTTTCTGTAGCAGGTGCGGAATTTACGGCGCCCCAAAACCATTTTATTTGGCGATGCTGACAGGCTGATAGGAATCATATTTTTTTTCATTTTCCCCTAGCACGATTGACTATTTCGCTACACTTCGAGGACGCTTGGATGCAAAGCCCCAAGAAGAGAAGCAATACGGTGGAAATTCACTGTTGAACAGGGCTCTCAAGTGTCACGCTTTGAGAGTGTGACACACGCAATTCGACGTGTTCACACATGGTATTTCTCACGCTGATTTTTTTTTTTTTTGTGCCCAGAAAATCGGTCTGTGTGGCTCAGTTTATGCAGGCACCGCGCGTTTTCAGCGAAAAAAAACACAGTCTCACGCACGACCCCGCTCAAAACTTGCTCAAAAAGCCCTGCTGTTGAATAAGAGTACAGTGGTACCTTACGAAATTAATTCGTTCCAGAAGTGGTTTCGTAACGTGAATTTTTCGTAAGCTGAGTAGCTATTTCAATGGAAAAGGCCTGATTCGTTCCAAGGCCCCGATCCAAGTTTTTTTTTTTTATAGTGTAACTTTTTTTATAGTGTAACATTGTGTTCTGCGTAGAGACTGTAGACCCAGGACTAAACATGGACTATACCAGGTCTAGACCAAGGTCTAAACCTGGACTAAACCTGTACTAAACCAGGACTAGACCAGGTGGATTAAAGCGCTGCGCGTGGGTCTATTTCCTGGTTTCGTTTCAAGTCACGGCTGAGGCGAGCAGCGAGGGGGACCGCACGCAGTCTGAGAGCATGAACGAGACCCGTGCTCAAACCGTGCCTCCTCTAGACCTCCTCTAGACCTGGTCTAGACCACCGCGGCTCTTGCATGCGTTCGTTCATGCGCTCAGACTGCGTGCGGTCCCCCTCGCTGATCGCCTCAGCCGTGACTCGAAACAAAACCAGGAAATAGACCCGCACACGGCGCTTTAATCCACCTGGTCTAGACCTGGTTTAGTCCAGGTTTAGTCCAGGTTTAGTCCTGGTTTAGTCCAGGTCTAGACCTGCTGGCAGCCCCGCGCCGGGTCATGCTGCGCTATCACACACGTGTCCGCGCGTAGTTTTCTCCCCCCTCCCCCTTCCCCCCCACACACTTCACTATTAATACATTTTGTTGAAAATCTATGAAAGTTTGAGTGTTTAAACAGAGACAAATATGAGAAAAGTTTAAATCCAGTCTGAGAAAAGCGTATAATGTGTGTGGCTGAGCGCGCATTATTTGAATTTTTGAGATTTCGCGTTTTGTAACTTGAATTTTCTTTCGTATCTAGAGACCAAAATTTAACGTGAAGGCGTTTCGTAACTTGAAATTTTCGTTTGTTGGGTCATTCGTAAGGTGAGGTACCACTGTACTTTTGGTAGAAATGTTGTTTGAACAATTCAGATTACATGTAGAGACACACAAATAATTAAAACTGACATTGATTAAAAAAAAAAAACACATGAAAGGTGTACGGTGTAACTTTTCTAGTCGAGGGTCTGCTAACTACTTGTCTCCATGGAGATGTTATTGCTTTCCCTGGAGTTTTCCACAGTACGGCTTTAAATATATCCATTATGGGTGTTTCTATTGCTCAAAAGTACAAGAATCTGTGGAGAATAGGAGGATTCTCCACAGATCTGACCTGTAATGTAGCGTAGTGCTGTAGCCTGCTTGTCTCCCTCATCATAGATAGATTTAGTCTACTGTGGAACGTTCTAGACAAAGCAATAATACAGTATTTCCATGGATGCGCCACCAGAAAAGTTGCGCAGTGCAGCTGTGTGAGCAGAGCTGCAGGTGGCCCGGCCCGTCGTGACGAGTTAGTCATAATAAATGAAAAACAGAATCAAATGAAAGTGGATCATAATCTGAGTGTAAAGCCCCACGGCTCTGATGAACGGGCCCTTCTCTGTGAGCAGATTACAGCTCAGACAGAAAAGAAGAGAGCTCGGATTAAGAAGAAGAAGAAGTGACTTTATTGATCTCACAAAGAAGAAATTGTCCTCTGCATTTGACCCATCCTGTTATTAGGAGCAGTGGGCAGCACATTACTACGCCCGGGACCATCTCCATGATCTTCTTGCTTAGTCTTGGTCTGACTATGACTAGTGCAGAAATAACCGCTCTATCACTGTCCTGCCTGGCTAGCGGGGATGTACATACGGTTTTTGACAATAAAGCAAACTATGACTATGACTATAACTAGTACAGAAACGGCTAAATTAAGTAAAATAATCACTTCCGGGTTTGCAGCAGTCAACTTTTCTGGATGTTTTCGGCTCTCTTGAGTTTTGTTGTGAGTTTAGAAACTCAAGAGAGCAGTCTAAAACTTGTATTTAAAAATTTAGTGGTTAGTTAATGTTTGTAATCTGTCTTTTACTGACGCTAATGGTACAAACCCATTGAAACACATTCACTACATGTCTTGTAGTCTAATTGGTTGTGGAGATTATGAATATTTATTGTTGCGTAACTGAACCTCATACTGTGAACTTTATTGTTAATTTTGAATTCTGAATTATCCAGGACCTAAGCTGGAGGATTTTACCTATGGAGCATGTTTTTGGGTTGATGTGCCCGGAGGAAACCCACCCAGACACAGGGAGAACATGCAAACTCCACACTCCACATGTAAATCAGGGACTGCAGATGGAAATTAGCTATTTAGCTATAATCTGGTGCAGAACATCTCTGTTTTTATGAACTTAATGTCTCTGTACATTGTCCCTTCAAATAAAGGCTAAACTAAACTAACTAAACTAAACACAGACAGGCCCGGGCGAACTTCTTGCTGTGAAGCGTGAGTGCTAACCACTCAGCCACCGTGCCGACTACTTTACACCACACAGAGACAATTAATGAATAAATCTACAATACGACAGTGTGTGTGTAGAATCCCTCAGTCGTCCAGGTAGAATCCACAGCAAAAGGAGAAACTCAATTTGTCAACTGGACAAAAGTTTATTTGGTTGAATCCGTTTCTCGGCTCATCCAAGCTGCTTCTTCAGTTCTGGTCAGACGCTGGTGGACACTGCCTATATCTCAGACATCATTTGTCTCCATCTGTAACTCTATCCTCAAACCTAAATCAAAACAAAGAAAACAATAGTGCAGCAGGTCCAGAGGTGTGAAAACACCATTCTGGTCCCTTCAGGCAGATATAGGCAGTGTCCACCAGCGTCTGACCAGAACTGAAGAACTGAAGAAGCAGCTTGGATGAGCTGAGAAACCGATTCCACCAAATAAACTTTTGTCCAAATTGAATTTCTCCTTTTGCAGTGGCTGAAAAGTTATCTCGATATTTGGAGGCATTTAACTGATTTTGACTTTTTTCTTCAAATGAATTTAAACCAGGACTTGACCAGGATTAGACCAGGACTAGACCAGGACTGAACCAGGACTAGACCAGGACTGGACCAGGACTGGACCAGGATTAGACAAGGACTAGACCAGGACTAGACCAGGACTGGACCAGGATTAGACCAGGACTAGACCAGGACTGAACCAGGACTAGACCAGGACTGGACCAGGACTAGACCAGGACTGGACCAGGACTAGACCAGGACTGGACCAGGACTAGACCAGGATTAGACCAGGACTGGACCAGGACTAGACCAGGACTGAACCAGGACTAGACCAGGACTGGACCAGGACTAGACCAGGACTGGACCAGGACTAGACCAGGACTGAACCAGGACTAGACCAGGACTGGACCAGGACTAGACCAGGACTAGACCAGGACTAGACCAGGACTGGACCAGGACTAGACCAGGACTAGACCAGGACTAGACTAGGATTAGACCAGGACTGGATCAGGACTAGACCAGGACTGGACCAGGACTAGACCAGGACTGGACCAGGACTAGACCAGGATTAGACCAGGACTGGACCAGGACTAGACCAGGACTGGACCAGGACTAGACCAGGACTGGACCAGGACTAGACCAGGACTAGACCAGGACTAGACCAGGACTAGACTAGGATTAGACCAGGACTGGATCAGGACTAGACCAGGACTGGACCAGGACTGGACCAGGACTAGACCAGGATTAGACCAGGACTGGATCAGGACTGGACCAGGACTGGACCAGGACTGGACCAGGACTGGACCAGGACTAGACCAGGACTAAACCAGCACTAGACCAGCATCCAGTTGACAAATTGAATTTGGAAATGTTTCATTAAAGATTAAATTTATGAAGTTATTGTCTGATCGATGTTATACTGTAGTTTCTCATCACAAACACACCTGGAGTCGTGTTTTGTTTCATTCACATGTTTCACACACAAACCTGCAGATTTAGGCTGAGTTCTGAGTCTCAAACACAAAACACTCTGTTCCACCTCGTGATGTCATCATTTTGGATAACTTCAGCCCTAGAATTGCCAATCTCTACTGAACTAAACTACCACTTTGTGACATCACAAGGTGGAACAGAGCGTTTTGAGGTTTGGAGACAGATTAATAATAAAGGATTACTCAAACGTGTGAATGAAACCACGCCTCTCCACAGATCTGTACCTCCTCGTTTCCACTGAGCAAAGCAATAATATCACCATGGAAACGAGCCACTGGCAGACCCTCCAGCAGAGAAGTCAGACAGGGCACTTTTTGTTTTGATCATGAAGCTTCCTGAGCAGCTCGACATGACCTTTGTTGTATTTGAGATCTAAACGAAACCGATGATGACAGAAAAAGAGCGGAGTAACGGAGAGAGCGGCGGAGGTGAAGACGTGCAGCAAACGAGGATAAGTGGAGAGAGAGGGTCTGAGAGAGCAGAGGAGGACCAGCAGGTGAAGTGTCTTGCTCATTAACACACAACAGGCTCATGTAACAGTCTAAGGCAGGGGTGTCAAACATGTGGCCCGGGGGCCAGATCCGGCCCTCCAAGACCCTTAATCTGGCCCTCAGCTGATTTTCTATTAAAATATTGTAATTATACAGGGTGTCCATAAAGTCCCTTTACAATTTAAAGGTCCCATGGCATGAAATTTTCACTTTCTGAGGTTTTTGAACGTTAATGTGAGCTCCCCTACCCTGTTTAGGCCCCCCCCCCATGGTTAAAAGTTGCAAAATGTCTAAATTGAGCATTTGCGATCCTTTTCTGCGTTAGAAAAAAACACAGTTCAAACGGGCGATTCTGAACAAGGAAACTTTGTTCGAAAAATGCAGCTCCACCCCCGTCTGTCTGAACTCAGCGTCTCTGTAAATCACGCCCAGAGAGTTTGGACTGCGAATGAGCTACGCAATGCCAAATGCGTTTTTTTATTTGCCTGGAGGCACGTGCGAGTGTTTCTAGGCTCAGAAGTCCTTTATCTGAGCCTGTGGATATCTGAAACAGCAGTGGTTTAATTTTATTTTCTGTGGAAATGTGTTTATTTTTCAATGGAAGGCTTCTCATCTCTCCCTCCGCGCAAAAACACGGAAGTGGGTGACAGCGCACAGTGCACAGCTGAAGAGGAAAGAGTGGAGAGTTTGGCCACGCCCCCACCCTCTACTATAGGCCATCTCTGTCCTCCTCATTTGCATTCAAGCAACAACGCCCATAATGGAGTGTTCCAGAGTGACATTTATGACTCTTTCTCATCTTATCTCTGTTTCTCATGCACTGAGTGTTGATTTTGAAGAAGGATTCATTTACAGTATTAGGGAACCATTAAGGAGCCATATAAAAGCATCAAGAAGTACCATGTCATGGGATCTTTAAAAAAATTTAAAGGCAGTTGATGAGATATCTTAACCACATTTTTTAAATTTTAATCAGTGTTTATTAAAGTTTTTATTCACATTAAAATTTTCGAATAATTGGTCCATTTTTCTTCCACGAGGCAACAATATCTGCAGATGTTTACCTCGACCTTCTGACCGAATATGTGGAACCACAACTGATTGACTTACAGCCAACCATCGTTTTCCAGCAAGATGGTGCACCACCACATTGGGGACTGCGTGTTCATCACTTCCTCAATCAAACATTTCCAGACCGATGGATTTGTAGGGATGGGCCAATTCCATGGCCACCGCGTTCACCTGATATTACTCCTTTGGACTTCTTTTTATGGGGTTATGTAAAGGATATCGTGTATCAAACAAACGTACGGGACATTGCTGACTTGAAGCAAAGGATTTGTGAAGCCATTGCCACCATTAATGAGATTATCCTACAATTGAGCACCGTCTTGATGTGCTTCGTGCAACTAATGGTGCCCATATAGAGGTCTATTAAATGAAATGAAAAACTTTAAAGGAAAAGTAACGTTATTTTACAATCTGAGCCTTCTTTCGGTAATAAAACAAGTCGTTTGACTCACCCATATCACGTTTGTGTCATTTGGAGCTGTTTGAAGAAAGTTATGTTGTAGCGTATCCGTTAGCATGAGTATTCGGGGCATTACTTTGCGGTCTCTAAATAACACAAACTTTAGCACTTTTCAAATCATAGAAGCCCGATGTCTTAATGTAAGATTTCGTTTGAAGCAAAAGTGGCCTGTAATCCGAGATTTATCCATAGTTTTCATCTTTGCGTTTCATGTTTGGGTCCCGGGAGCTGAGAGCACAGTCCGCACATGCGCACTGGCCTCCTTATCTACTCGAAACTATGGCTAAATCTCGGATTACAGGCCACTTTTGCTTCAAACGAAATCTTACATTAAGACATCGGGCTTCTATGATTTGAAAAGTGCTAAAGTTTGTGTTATTTGGAGACCGCAAAGTAATGCCCCGAGCATATGATACGAGCCCCATGTTAACGGATACGGGATCATTACTAGAACAGAACGGCTCAACATAAGTTCTGCGATACTGCTCCAATTGACAGAAAAATGCTATGGGTGAGTAAAACTACTTGTTTTATTGCCGAAAGAAGGCTCAGATTGTAAAAAAAAGTTAATTTGCCTTTAATAAACACTCATTCAAATAAAATAAATGTAGTTAATATATCTCAACAACTGCCTTTGTAATAAATTGTTTAAATTGTAAAGAGACTTTATGGACACCCTGTATTTTAATTTTCTATTAAAATATTGGTAATTTTCTGCACCATTTTTCTGCTTTCCCCCCCAGAGCAGCACAAATGAAGACTCGCCTCTTTCCAAACGCTCTTAAAGGACCATCGTTTGGACTGTTGACCGTGACACCCTCATCAGCAAAATGTCAGAAATGAGAAAAGTGGACGCCGAGTGCAGGATTTTCCAAGAAAAATTGACTAATTCCTATTTGTTCAGGAGGTGAATGTTAAACCTGTACGCTCGGTGTGTTTGCAACAAGTGGCGGTGCTCAAGGAGAATAATCTTAAACGCCACTAGGAGACATGACATGTTGAACAATACAATAACTTGAACGGAGAATTAAAGACAGAAGATAAACGAATTATTGCTGAGACTGAAGAAACAGTCTGTTTTCACTCGGAGCCAAAATGTTAGTGAAATCTTATAATATTTTGTAAAAGAAAGAGTTCATCCAATAAAAAAGACTTCTGTAATAGATTTGTGTTTCTCTGCACAAATATTTGGACTTATTGCTATTTTTGGGGTATATTTGCCATGAGTTTTCTGATCCGGCCCCTTTGGGATCAAAGTCGGTTGGATACGGCCCCCGGACCAGAATGAGTTTGACACTCCTGGTCTAAGGTGCTGATCCTAATGACTCTTTGATTTCATTTATAACCAACTCGGATCTTTGAGCTTTGTTCCTTGGTCATAAAAAAAATGTACAGGGACAAAATCTGGTGCATTGCTTCCCCAACAAGCCCAGAACACTTCTACGCTTCTCCCCTAAATGTGAAAACTACGGACACTCCTTTTACAGGAAGAACGACCTGAAAATCGAAAAGACGCACAGGAGAGCTTCTAATGACGTAACTGGGCACTTTCCCTTCTCATAACGCGCCTGTCCGCGGGGAAATATGGCTCCAGTTGAATGAAAACAGAAGCCACTCGTGGCGCGTGGAGTCGTGATGAACCTGGCATTCACAAAGTGGGTCAGAAATTCACGGAACTGCGCTGGTTATCTGCTTTTATTACGCTGCGTCTGGACTTTCACCGCGCACTCAACGCGTCTGATAAACGTTGTTTCTCGGGTCGCTGCGTGGCATCATCCAAACACCAGCGGGAGTGATTATTAACGCTATTTACGGAGTGGAAGCGTCTGTGGGGGGTGAGTATGTCTTGGCTCAGCTCTTTGTAGTCCAAAGAGCATTACGCACAGGAGCGCACCGCTTTGGAGAGAGCGCTCTGAGCTCTGGCACGGTGAGCCTCTGCGCACTCTGGAAACCCGAATCAAAACCACTGACGGCGCCACCTCCGGTACCGCGCAGCTCTCCGCTCATAAGAGGTTCCCACAATAAACGCACACCACCCACAGTGTCTCTGATTGTGAAATAGATACATGACTGTTTACTGCGTTTTTACGCACAATGCGCTTTACGCGCGCACTTCGCTCTTGCGTGTTCGTGGGTGTGGGTGTGGGTGCGCGTGGGCACTGACCTTTGCGTAGCAGCAGCTGATGAGCAGCAGCGGGAGCAGGTACCCCAGGACCAGGATGGACACTCTGTAGACGGAGCGGGACGGCCCGGGCCAGCGCTCCCAGCAGAAGGTGCTGTTGGGGGCCGTGGGGTGCCCCGTGAGGACCTGGTGCTGTGCCACGGGCACCGACAGCACGAGCGCGAGGCTCCAGATGAGCGCCACACCGAGCAGCGCGTTCCGGCGGCTGCGGATGAGCGCGGACTTTTTGGAGAGGACCACGGCCACGTAGCGGTCCACGGACATGGCCGTGAGGGTGAAGATGCTCACGAGCATGCACACGGTGAACACGTAGTGTCCGAACGTGCACAGGAACGCCCCGAACACCCACTCGGGCAGAGAGTAGATGGTCGCGTGTACGGGCACGCACACGAGCAGGAAGCACAGGTCCGCCACGCTCAGGTTCAGGATGAACAGGTTCGTGGGGCTGGCGGCGCGCAGGGCCCCCGCAGATCCCGCGGGGCCCCCGGTACTGAACCGGGCTTGGCCCACCACCGCCAGCACCAGAGAGTTCCCCACGACCCCCAACACGAAGATGACCCCGAACAGAACCGGTACCACCACGGCCTCGGGTCCCGGACCCTCCTCTGGCTCCGTGGAGTTCCACTCCGCGGCCTCAGCCCAGGACTCGTTCTGCAGCATGAGCTCTTCACCCCGGCGCCCCGCGGAGCGCACGATGTGGAGCGCGCGATGTGGAGCGGTCTGCAGCCCAACTCCGACTGGACTCAAGGCTCCGGCAGGACGCAGGCTGCTTCCGGTCACACCCTTTCACAATAAAAGAAGCTCAACTTTGAAACGTGCCCAGAGCGCGTGCAGTGCTGCGCTGCAGATGCCCTTCCACTTTGAGTCACACACGGTCCATAAAGTCACTTTTCCCCTCAGTGAAACACTAAACTCTCCCTCATCACTTAAATCACTCAGTCCCACAGAGAAAACAGCTCCGCGTGTCACAGACTCAGAAGAACGCGCTCGTGCAGGTTCCACGGGTGGTTTCCGGTCTCGTGCTGTTCAACTTGATTCAGACTGACGCGCGCTCACGACTCTGGAGCGTGTTTTATCGGGAGCGCGCATTAATGAAGCGTTATCAGCGCGCGCGAGGACAAGCTCCAAGGCAAACAACAAGAGCCATAAATCCGCTGCCCTCACTCAGGCTCATTTCCTGTCGCTGTGCTGCTGTTTGACACGTGACCTGTCTGCGGCTGGGCGATAAACCAGGGGAAAGTTTGGTTTGATTAAGTCTTAATTGGAAAGAACAACAAACGCAGATTACACTCGTAAAACAGAGGATTAGTTCTCTCTGGTCTGCGGTGTGCTGTAGGTCACACTTTAATAGAGTTAGAAATGAACCTGAGCGCACGATTAGGTGTAACTGGAAGGGCATCTGGTGTAAACAATCCAAATCACAAAGCGGATATTAAAGGGCCGATATTACTCTATATTCCGATGTATATTATAATGTTGTTTCCTCATTAAAAACACACCTGGAGTTGTGTTTTGTTTCATTCACACACGTTTAACACACAAACTCTGCAGATTTAAGCTCTGTTCCACCTCATGATGTCATGACGTGGTGATACAGGAAGTGCTCCACTGTTTTTAAACTCCAAACACATTCACTGGAATCATATGGATAATTTCAACCCTGGAATTGTGGATCTTGACTGAACTAAACTTCCTCCTCGTGACATCACAAGGTGGAACAGAGCGTTTTGATCTTTGGAGATGTAATAATCTCACTAACGTTAATCCCCGCTGAGTTACTGGGGGAAACATAGGCCCCTGAGATAGCCTGGTCCCGGGCAGGCTAACGATCAGGCTTAATCAGGCGGCGTCGCAAAGAATACGTACCTGAAGTAAACAGGTGCTATTTTCTCTCGAGTCGTATCACTGCGCGCCTGTTATTACTATTAGCCTGTTCACTTGGAAACATCACTACTTTAGGTCTGGTTTAATCCTGATTCAGTCCTGATTTAGTCCTGGTTTAGACCTGGTTTAGACTGGTTTAGACCTGGTTTAGACCTGGTTTAGACCTGGTTTAGTCCTGGTTTAGACTGGTTTAGACCTGGTTTAGACCTGGTTTAGTCCTGGTTTAGACCTGGTTTAGACCTGGTTTAGTCCTGGTTTAGACCTGGTTTAGACCTGGTTTAGACTGGTTTAGACCTGGTTTAGTCCTGGTTTAGACCTGGTTTAGTCCTGGTTTAGACTGGTTTAGACCTGGTTTAGTCCAGGTTTAGACCTGGTTTAGTCCTGGTTTAGACCTGGTTTAGTCCTGGTTTAGACTGGTTTAGACCTGGTTTAGTCCAGGTTTAGACCTGGTTTAGTCCTGGTTTAGTCCTGGTTTAGACCTGGTTTAGACCTGGTTTAGATCTGGTTTAGACTGGTTTAGACCTGGTTTAGTCCTGGTTTAGACCTGGTTTAGACCTGGTTTAGACCTGGTTTAGTCCTGGTTTAGACTGGTTTAGACCTGGTTTAGTCCAGGTTTAGACCTGGTTTAGTCCTGGTTTAGACTGGTTTAGTCCTGGTTTAGACTGGTTTAGACCTGGTTTAGTCCTGGTTTAGACCTGGTTTAGTCCTGGTTTAGACCTGGTTTAGACCTGGTTTAGATCTGGTTTAGACTGGTTTAGACCTGGTTTAGTCCTGGTTTAGACCTGGTTTAGACCTGGTTTAGTCCTGGTTTAGACCTGGTTTAGACCTGGTTTAGACCTGGTTTAGTCCTGGTTTAGACTGGTTTAGTCCTGGTTTAGTCCTGGTTTAGACCTGGTTTAGACCTGGTTTAGACCTGGTTTAGACCTGGTTTAGACCTGGTTTAGTCCTGGTTTAGACCTGGTTTAGACCTGGTTTAGTCCTGGTTTAGACCTGGTTTAGACCTGGTTTAGTCCTGGTTTAGACTGGTTTAGACCTGGTTTAGTCCTGGTTTAGACCTGGTTTAGTCCTGGTTTAGACTGGTTTAGACCTGGTTTAGTCCAGGTTTAGACCTGGTTTAGTCCTGGTTTAGACTGGTTTAGTCCTGGTTTAGACTGGTTTAGACCTGGTTTAGTCCTGGTTTAGACCTGGTTTAGACCTGGTTTAGTCCTGGTTTAGACCTGGTTTAGACCTGGTTTAGATCTGGTTTAGACTGGTTTAGACCTGGTTTAGTCCTGGTTTAGACCTGGTTTAGACCTGGTTTAGTCCTGGTTTAGACCTGGTTTAGACCTGGTTTAGACCTGGTTTAGTCCTGGTTTAGACTGGTTTAGTCCTGGTTTAGACCTGGTTTAGTCCTGGTTTAGACTGGTTTAGTCCTGGTTTAGTCCTGGTTTAGACCTGGTTTAGACCTGGTTTAGTCCTGGTTTAGATCTGGTTTAGACTGGTTTAGACCTGGTTTAGTCCTGGTTTAGACCTGGTTTAGACCTGGTTTAGACCTGGTTTAGTCCTGGTTTAGACCTGGTTTAGACCTGGTTTAGTCCTGGTTTAGACTGGTTTAGTCCTGGTTTAGACCTGGTTTAGTCCTGGTTTAGACCTGGTTTAGACTGGTTTAGTCCTGGTTTAGTCATGGTTTAGACCTGGTTTAGTCCTGGTTTAGACTGGTTTAGTCCTGGTTTAGTCCTGGTTTAGACTGGTTTAGACCTGGTTTAGTCCTGGTTTAGACTGGTTTAGACCTAGTTTAGTCCTGGTTTAGACTGGTTTAGTCCTGGGTTAGACTGGTTTAGTCCTGGTTTAGTCCTGGGTTAGCCCTGGTTTAGTCCTTGTTTAAGTCTTGGTTTGGTCCCAACCAAATGTTATGTCCTGGTTCAGTGTCCTGGTTTAGTTCTGGTTTAGTCCTTCTTTGGTTCTGATTTGGATTTTTCAAATCCTGGTTCATGCAGTCTTGGTTCAGTCCTGGTTTAGTCCTGGTTTAGTCCCAGTATAGTACTTGTCAAATCCCGGTTTAGTTCTAGTCCTGTAACTGTTTTACACTCATGTCTTAGTCCTGGTTTAGGCCTGGTTTAGGTCTGGTTTAATCCTGATTCAGTCCTGGTTTAGTCCTGGTTTAGTCCCAGTATAGTACTTGTCAAATCCTGGTTTAGTTCTAGTCCTGTATCTGTTTTATGCTCATGGCTTAGTCCTGGGTTATCTCTGGTTTAGTCCTGGTTTAGTCCTGGTTTAGACCTGGTTTAGACCTGGTTTAGTCCTTGTTTAGGTCTGGTTTAATCCTGATTCAGTCCTGGTTTAGTCCTGGTTTAGTCCTGGTTTAGTCCCAGTATAGTACTTGTCAAATCCCGGTTTAGTTCTAGTCCTGTAACTGTTTTACCTGAAGTAAACAGAGTGTCAAACAAACAGTTCTGGACACCTCCCACCTGACTGTTTGTGTTGCCTGAAAACACGGCTGACGATAACAGCAAAAAAAATATTTACCTTATGTTCTTGGTCAATTTTGACAAATTTCCAGTAATTTAAAATATTCTTCTTTTTTTTAAATTCTTTTTTTAAAATATTCTTTTAGGGGTGGCAGTATCCCACTCTCGACGGGTTGGCCGTGTGGGATTCCAGCTCCCACAGATGAACCCTGCCGTTGTGTCCTTGGGCAAACCCCACCTCGCCCCCAATGTCTGCGGACACTGGTCGCCCCCATGACAGAAGTACATCAAGGCCTATTATGACGTGGACTCACCACCCGCAGGAGGATTCACGGGGGCTGGTGCATTGTGTTCTGGGCAGCAGATCTGCTTGGACTGCTGCCCCCGCGACCCAGAAATGGAGAAGTGGAAGGTCGGCTTCTTAGAACTCACTCATGATCTTTTTACTCAGTTAAAGCTATTCAAATTTAATGACCTTGTAAAATATTATACAGTGATTATGCATTTTAAAGCATTTAATAAACAATTGCCAAAAAATTTGCTAAAATGTTTTGCTCTTAAAGGGACAGTGTGTAGGATTTTTACCCGTTAATTACTGAAATTGAAGATACCCATTCAAAAATACATTGTTTTCCAAGCCTTTTCACTTCCATCATGAAATCAAAGTATTCTGTTGGACTTAGATATAGTCACATAAAAGGGGGATCTTCCCCATGCAGAGGCAGCCATTTTGAATACGAGAGCCGCAGAAGGACATTTGGGCTCCGCCTTCGGCAAGGCTCGTGGTTTTGGGTAAACAACACAAGCATGCTGCCGGATCAGACGTCGTAATGGATCTAACACGTGTTTTGGACTAAATTGTTTTACTGGATTTTATTCGCTGGATCCTTACGGACAGATTTCAGACCAAGCTTATGGTGAAATACAGAGTTTGACCTGTCCAGAGCCTTCAAAGGTAAGCTTTGTGCTTTTCTGTTTTGTGCTTTTCCGTATAAAAGCCCCATGTGCTCGGGGAGTGATTGTTGTGCAGGGAAATGAATTGCATAGTCAAAAAGAGGAGACTGTAAGGTTTCATTTGATGTGTAGATTGATGATACAGTGAACCCTCGCTGTATCGCGGTTCACTCTTCGCGGCCTCGCTGTTTCGCGGATTTTTTTTTCCAATTTTTTTTTTTTTTTTTTTCCAATTTTTTTTATAGTGTAACTTTTTTTTAAAGTGTAACATTCTGTCCTGCGCCCTGATTAGCTAAGAGACTAGACCAGGACTAAACCAGGTCTAAACCAGGTCTAAACCAGGACTAAACCAGGTCTAAACCAGGACTAAACCAGGTCTAGACCAGGGATGGTAGGGACAGAGTCTCTGATTTCCTTCACGAGAGCGCCTGGGTGACAGGAGGTGTGGCCTTTGTTTACTTGCACGAGCCATGGAAGAGAGTGCGAGCCGGACCATGGAAGAGCCAAGAATCAACATGGACGGGCTTGGCGCCTGGCCGCGCGACGTCCGGGGGAGCCACATTCGAGGGAGCCGCAGCGGGGAGAGGACACTCGCGCGCACAGAGGAGACAGTGGCTCTTCCCCGTGAGAGGACGAGAGAACGAACCCGACCCCGTCCTAGAGAGCTGTGGAGTATTGGCGACGCATTGATAGCGGTCTGATTTTGGAGCCGGGGTGAAATGCAACCAACTCTTGTGAGCGCAGGTTAGTCTTACCTGGTCTTGTGGTGCTCAGAGGCGTCTGTTAGCGGTTTGGCACTGTTAGCAGTGGCTTGAGTCTTACCCAAAATGATATCCAGGTCGCTTTCCACTCGACTTTCGCACATGGCATGGATATGTGGTACCAAAACAAACACACGTGTCCGCACGCACGTGTCCGTGCGCACGTGTCCGCGTGTCACGTGCCCCCCCCCCCCCACTATTAATATATTTTAATGAAAATCTACAAAAGTTTGAGTGTTTAAACAAGAGAAAAATGTTAATACCAGTCTCAGAAAGGTGTATAATGTGTCTGGTGAAGCGTTTTCAGCCTTAAAACATGTAGAATAATTGTAAAATATAAAATTGTTCTACTTCGCGGATTTCACTTATTGCGGGCTATTTCTGGAACCTAACCCCCGCGATAAACGAGGGTTCACTGTACATGATACATGATCGGGAATGTGTGTTTTCATGTGTGTTTTCATGTTTTAGCCGTAGCTAAAACAGGAAGTGCAATAGCGACTATCCACCTATGCGCCACGAATCCTACACACTGGGGCTTTAAAGAGAACATTTATCATTTGAGACGTGATGGAAACTTAATTTTGCCGAATGTTAGAAACACTCGTAAAAGTTTCTGTGTGACTGTGTGTGGGGTAAAAATGTGGAATGTTCTGGATTTACAGCAAAAGCTCTACCAAAATACCATATTTTTCGCACTATAAGGCGCACCTAAAAGCCTTCAATTTTCTCAAAAGCCGACAGTGCGCCTTATATATGGATCAATTGGTTAATCATGGCTACCGTAGTCAGCCACTCCTGTAGCTTGTATTCTATGCGCTTTATAATGCAGTGCGCCTTATATATGAAAACAGTTCTAAAATAGGCCATTCATTGAAGGTGCGCCTTATAATCCGATGCGCCTTATAGTGCGGAAAATACGGTATTCACAAATTCTTGTTTAAAGACCTGGTCTGGTCTGAATACAGAGAGACGAGTTTGAATGAATCGTCAAATGGCACTTTTCTGTATCAGTTTTGTTATTTTGTTGTTGTTGTTGTTTTTGTACAAGAATGGAATTTGCCTTTTGTGTGTGTGCGTGTGTTTCTTTCAACTGATCTGATATCTGCGTGAAAAGTCCCTCAGTCGTCCAGGTAGAATCCATGATAAAACTACTTACTCCATTCAGTGTAGTGAAGACTGCAGTGAGCGCTATATTGGAGAAACCAAGCAGCCACTTCACAAGAGGATGTACCAACACAGACGGGCGTGCCAGAGTGGACCTCAGTCTGCCGTACATCTTCACCTAGAAGCCACGGGTCATTCATTTGAGGACAGTGAGGTTCAGATCTTGGCCAGGGAAAAGAACTGGTTTGAGAGGGGAGTTAAAGAGGCTATTTTTGTCAAAAAAGAGAATCCTTCTCTGAACAGAAATGGTGGAGTCAGACATAATTTGTCTCCCATATATAATTCCATTCTTAAGCCTAGATCAAGCAAACAGGGAAACAATAGGGCTAGCCGGGCAGGGCCAGAGGTGGGAAAAACAGGCGTGTAGGGATGAATAGGGATCATTATCTAGACACCAGAGAAACAAAAGACGGAAACCAATGAGATAGTTCCGGAAAGTAGTTAGCTAGGTAGCTCCTCCCTACAGCAAGATATAAGCAAGTGTCTTACCAGTATTCTTATTAGAGCTGACGAAGCCTCTCGGATGAGCGGCGAAACGTTTTCAACCAAACAAACTTTGTCCAGTTGACAAATTGAACTTCTCCTTTTATCAAGATCTGATATCTGTTTTGGAAGACAGGGGAGGGATTTAATACGTTTTCTTCTTCCCACTCCTTTTCGAGCAAAAAGAAAAGACAAATGTATTTGACTGTATATTGGTTAGCTGTGTTTATCTCCTTGTGTTGACCTGCTCGAAATGAATAAATAAATAAATGAATGAAACAAATGAATGAAATGAAGATGGATGGATAAAATGTTCTTTTGAAGCGCTGTTGTTAAGATATTCCATAGTTGTCATGGAGAATGCCTTTGGCTGAGTGGTTAAGTGAGTTCTGTCACGTGGGTGTCCCGGGTTCGATTCTTATTACTGACGCTTTTCATGCGCAAGTCTGTTATATTTTCACCAATTTACATTTGCCACACATTACACAAATGTGAATGAATGCCATTCAACCTACAATTATTCATATCATCATAGAACTTATATCAGCTGGGCCGAACATCACTCTCACTTGACGACATTGACACTTTATATTTTATGTGACATCTCTATCAAAGAATACAGTTACAGGTAAACCTTTACTTTTAAAACAAAATGTAGCCAAATAACAGGCACACTCCATGATGCAACATTTCAATGATTCAACTAATTTGCTTCAGAGATGCTGTGCAAGCCTCTTTAATGAAATCCTATTTATCAATTTCCATCAATAGGCATAAGAGCCACGCCCTGTCTGTCGCCTTGGTTACGGCAAGTGTGTTGTCTTTCTTTGTAATTGTGTCTTTATATTCCTCGTAGAGTTCCAAAAGTAACTTCTGTTCTGATGCGCTGAAATAATTGGCCCGAATCTTCGACATGATCGCGTTTTCGACAGTCGCTTGTTCTGGGCTTCTTACGTTCCCCGTGCACGCCCCCCTCGTATGACAGTGTCCTCTGAGCCGAGTTCTGCCCCGGTTCTGGAGCTGACCAAAGTAGTTCCGGTAAGTTAGCGGGGACAGTTAACAAAGCTTGTTTTTCTTCTCAAAACAATATTTGTCCAAAAAGTGATATATTTGCGTCACAAAACAGTTGCCCACGAAAAAGTCAGAAGTCTAAATCGCTTGGTGCTATTTTCTCTTTTTATCACTGCGCCTATTATTAGGGGTCAAGCACCGTAGGTGCTAGGACCTGGACACTGCATCGCCCTTGCTCTCCCCCGGGCCCCCTTTCTTCACCTGGGGCAATCCCTTTGGTCCTCTACACCCCCCCTGTTTCTCTTAGCTCGTGTGCCCAGTGGTGCTTGTTCCCGTGCCCACATCCCCCGATGTGTCTTCTGAGTGCTTTGTGAATGTTATTGTGGTGTTAAAATATGTATTATTATGTACCTGAAGTGTGTATTATTGTGTACTTTGTAATAATAAAAGATTTAAAAAAATAGTGTTTGTACTGCGTTGCCTAGCGACGTTGCCTAGCAACCCTCTCCTGATTCTTATTATTATTTATTCTTCTCAACATCGGAGTCTATGGCAACCCCTAGAACCGTCTGGTAAAAAGTTGTGAAATTTGGCATGCACATTCCAGCCTGTCTCCTCATTACCCACAGCGATTTATAGGCCCCCAGCCCCAACCGTCTAGTGCCACCAGCAGGTCAAAGTTGCAGGAATTTTCAGGAATTGCCTAGTAACGCACCTAGCAACCGATCTGTCTTTGATCTGTCTTTGATCTGTTAAACCTTGTTAGACCCTGTTAAACCCTGTTAAACCCTGTTAAACCCTGTTAGACCCTGTCAGACCCTGCTAGACCCTGTCAGACCCTGTTAGACTCTGTCAGACTCTGTTAGACCCTGTCAGACTCTGTTAGACCCTGTCAGACCCTGTTAGACCCTGTCAGACTCTGTTAGACCCTGTCAGACCCTGTTAGACCCTGTCAGACTCTGTTAGACCCTGTCAGACTCTGTTAGACCCTGCCTGTTAGACCCTGTTAAACCCTGTTTCTGAGTCTGACAGGGTCTAACTACCCTGTTAGACTCTGTTAGACCCTGTCAGACTCTGTTAGACCCTGTCAGACCCTGTTAAACCCTGTTTCTGAGTCTGACAGGGTCTAACTACCCTGTTAGACTCTGTTAGACCCTGTCAGACCCTGTCAGACCCTGTTAGACCCTGTCAGACCCTGCATGCGGCCTACATGCTGAGGCCTACATGCACCTTCGGTGCTTGGCTCCACATTGCTGCTTGCAGCTATATTTATTATTATTATTATTGGCCTGTTCACTTGTAAACATCACTACTTCCTGTTTTAGTCCTGGTTTAGTCCTGGTTTAGGTCTGGTTTAACCCTGATTCAGTCCTGGTTTAGTCCTGGGTTAGCCCTGGTTTAGTCCTTGTTCAAGTTCTGGTTTGGTCCCAGTAGTCCTGCTTTAGTTCTTGTTTGGTTCTAGTTTAGTCATGGTTTATTCCCAATTTAGTCTTGGTTTGGTCCCAGTTTAGTCCTGGTTCAGTGTCCTGGTTTAGTCCTAGTTTAGTCCTGGTATAGTACTTGTCAAATCCTGGTTTACATTATTCTGTCTGAACATTTAGGCCAGCAAACACCGTACAATATTTCACAAGTGACGTAGGCTTGTGGGCGGAGCTTCGTACTGGGCGGAGCTTTGTACAGAATCTTACAGCCGACCATAAGGAGAGATCGCTAAACTGAAAACTCCAAAAAAGTACATTTTGTGTAATACAAAATATAAACAAAAATAAATCTTGCTCTTCGGCTCGTCTGCTTCCCACCAAACACCACGCTCTTTATAACTTTGGACGGAAGCGTATTGATTTTTAGATTTTCTGAACGATGCAGGAGATGTTCCATTTCAGAGACACAGCTGTGACCGGACCTCAAACTGTGCGCAGAATTATAGTGGAGGAACTGGAGGGACTAAACCAGGACTAAGCCAGGACTACACCAGGACTAAACCAGGACTACACCAGGACTACACCAGGTCTAGACCAGGGCGAAACCAGGACTAAACCAGGACTAAACCAGGACTACACCAGGTCTAGACCAGGGCGAAGCCAGGACTAAACCAGGACTAAACCAGGACTAAACCAGGACTACACCAGGACTAAACCAGGACTAAACCAGGACTAAACCAGGACTACACCAGGACTAAACCAGGACTACACCAGGACTACACCAGGACTAAACCAGGACTAAACCAGGACTACACCAGGTCTAGACCAGGGCGAAACCAGGACTAAACCAGGACTACACCAGGTCTAGACCAGGGCGAAACCAGGACTAAACCAGGACTAAACCAGGACTACACCAGGTCTAGACCAGGGCGAAACCAGGACTAAACCAGGACTAAACCAGGACTACACCAGGTCTAGACCAGGGCGAAACCAGGACTAAACCAGGACTACACCAGGACTAAACCAGGACTAAACCAGGACTACACCAGGTCTAGACCAGGGCGAAACCAGGACTAAACCAGGACTAAACCAGGACTACACCAGGACTACACCAGGGCTAGACCAGGGCGAAACCAGGACTAAACCAGGACTAGACCAGGACTAGACCAGGACTGGACCAGGACTAGACCAGGATTAGACCAGGACTAGACCAGGACTGGACCAGGACTAGACCAGGACTGGACCAGGATTAGACAAGGACTAGATCAGGACTAGACCAAGACTGGACCAGGACTAGACCAGGACTGGACCAGGACTAGACCAGGACTGGACCAGGACTAGACCAGGACTAGACCAGGACTGGACCAGGACTAGACCAGGACTGGACCAGGACTAGACCAGGATTAGACCAGGACTGGACCAGGACTAGACCAGGACTGGACCAGGACTAGACCAGGACTAGACCAGGACTAGACCAGGACTAGACCAGGATTAGACCAGGACTGGACCAGGACTGGACCAGGACTAGACCAGGACTGGACCAGGACTAGACCAGGACTACACCAGGTCTAGACCAGGGCGAAGCCAGGACTAAACCAGGACTAAACCAGGACTACACCAGGACTAAACCAGGACTAAACCAGGACTAAACCAGGACTACACCAGGACTAAACCAGGACTAAACCAGGACTACACCAGGTCTAGACCAGGGCGAAGCCAGGACTAAACCAGGACTAAACCAGGACTAAACCACAAGTGCAAAACAGCTACACGTCTGGAACTAAACCAGGATTTGACAAATCCTAAACCAGAATTAAACCAAGATTAAACCAGCACTAAACCAGAACTAAACCTGAATTAAAACAGGACTAAACAAGGACTGAACCAAGACTAAATAAACCAGGATTTGGTAAGTCCAAACCAGAACCAAAGAAGGACTAAACCAGGACTAAACCAGGACTAAACCAGAACCAAATGACTGAACCAAGATTTGATCCTAACCCTAACCCTAACCCTAACCCTAACCCTAAACAAGGCCTAAACCAGGACTAAGCCATGAGCATAAAACAGTTACAGGACTAGAACTAAACCGGGATTTGACAAGTACTATACTGGGACTAAACCAGAACCAAACAAGGACTGAACCAAGACTGCATGAACCAGGATTTGAAAAATCCAAATCAGAACCAAAGAAGGACTAAACCAGAACTAAACCAGGACACTGAACCAGGACTAAACTGGGCTGACTAAATCCGGATTAAACCATGACTAAGATAGAACCAAACAAGTACTAAAGCAGGACTACTGGGACCAAACCAGGACTAAACAAGGACTAAACCAGGGCTAACCCAGGACTAAATCAGGACTGAATCAGGATTAAACCAGACCTAAACCAGGACTAAACCAGGACTAAACCAGGCCTCAGCCACAAGTGCAAAACAGCTAAAAGACTGGAACTAAACCAAGATTTGACAAGTCCTAACCCAGAACCAAAGAAAGACTAAACCAACGGACTACACACTGAACCAGGACTAAACCAGGACTAAACCATGAGCATAAAACAGTTACAGGACTAGAACTAAACCAGGATTTGACAAGTACTATACCAGGACTAATCCAGGACAAAACCAGGACTAAACCAGGACTAAACCAGGACTAAGACATGAACGTAAAACAGATACAGGACTAGAACTAAACCAGGATTTGGCAAGTACTATACCGAGACTAATCCAGGACTAATCCAGGACTAAACCAGGAAGAAATTCATACTAAATTAGACATAAATAAGAGTTTAACCAAAACAACTCTAAACCAAAGGACTAAACGAGGACTAAATCAGGTGTGAACCAGGACGACAGAGCAGATGGTCGTGAGTCACACATTTGTATAAATTTGTTTTTGAACCTCCCTCAGATCAGCTCCGTGGATAAATCCCGGGTCTGGGATGAGGATTCAGAGTCTCAGGTACAAAAAAGGTTTGATACGAACTCTAAACGTGAGAAATGTGCACTTCTTATCTGGCGCTCTCGTGTCTGAGGAGGAAAGATGAATTTCTGTGAAGATTCATGAACTTATCTTCACGTGGAAATGTAAACGAAAGTGTAACCAACTAATTACAGAAAGTCTGGATCTGATTTCAGTTTATTCTAGAAACCAGGATAGAACCAGGACTAAACCAGGACGAAACCAGGACTAAACCAGGACTAAATCAGGTCTAAACCAGGACTAAACCAGGACTAAACCAGGACTAAACCAGGTCTAAACCACGACTGAACCTGGTCTAAACCAGGACTAAACCAGGACTAAAACAGGACTAAACCAGGTCTAAACCAGGACTAAACCAGGACTAAACCAGGTCTAAACCAGGTCTAAACCAGGTCTAAACCAGGACTAAACCAGGACTAAACCAGGTCTAAACCAGGACTAAACCAGGACTAAACCAGGTCTAAACCAGGTCTAAACCAGGACTAAACCAGGACTAAACCAGGTCTAAACCACGACTGAACCTGGTCTTAACCAGGACTAAACCAGGACCAAACCAGGACCAAACCAGGACTGAACCAAGACTGAACCAGGACTAAACCAAGACTAAACCAGGACTAAACCAGGACTGAACCAGGACTAAACCAAGACTAAACCAGGACTAAACCAGGACTGAACCAGGACTAAACCAGGACTGAACCAAGACTGAACCAGGACTAAACCAAGACTAAACCAGGACTAAACCAGGACTGAACCAGGACTAAACCAGGACTGAACCAAGACTGAACCAGGACTAAACCAAGACTGAACCAGGACTCAACCAGGTCTAAACCAGGACTAAACCAGGTCTAAACCAGGACTAAACCAGGACTAAACCAGGTCTAAACCACGACTGAACCTGGTCTAAACCAGGACTAAACCAGGACCAAACCAGGACTGAACCAAGACTGAACCAGGACTAAACCAAGACTAAACCAGGACTAAACCAGGACTGAACCAGGACTAAACCAAGACTAAACCAGGACTAAACCAGGACTGAACCAGGACTAAACCAGGACTGAACCAAGACTGAACCAGGACTAAACCAAGACTAAACCAGGACTAAACCAGGACTGAACCAGGACTAAACCAGGACTGAACCAAGACTGAACCAGGACTAAACCAAGACTGAACCAGGACTCAACCAGGACTAAACCAGGACTGAACCAGGACTGAACCAGGACTAAACCAGGACTGAACCAGGACTGAACCAGGACTGAACCGGGACTGAACCAGGACTGAACCGGGACTAAACCAGGACTAAATCAGGACTGAACCAGGACTGAACCAGGACTGAACCAGGACCAAACCAGGACTAAATCAAGACTAAACCAGGACTGAACTTGGTCTAAACCAGGACTAAACCAGGACTAAACCAGGACTAAACCAAACCAGGACTAAACCAGGACTAAACCAGGACTGAACCAGGTCTAAACCAGGACTAAACCAGGTCTAAACCACGACTGAACCTGGTCTAAACCAGGACTAAACCAGGACCAAACCAGGACTGAACCAAGACTGAACCAGGACTAAACCAAGACTAAACCAGGACTAAACCAGGACCAAACCAGGACTAAACCAGGACTGAACCAAGACTGAACCAGGACTAAACCAAGACTGAACCAGGACTCAACCAGGACTAAACCAGGACTAAACCAGGACTGAACCAGGACTGAACCAGGACTAAACCAGGACTAAACCAAGACTGAACCAGGACTAAACCAAGACTGAACCAGGACTAAACCAGGACTAAACCAGGACTAAACCAGGACTGAACCAGGACTGAACCAGGACTAAACCAAGACTGAACCAGAACTAAACCAGGACTGAACCAGGACTAAACCAGGATTAAACCAAGACCAAACCAGGACTGAATCAGGGCTGAACCAAGACTAAACCAGGACTAAACCAGGACTAAACCAGGACTGAACCAGGTCTAAACCAGGACTAAACCAGGACTAAACCAGGACTAAACCAGATCTAAATCACGACTGAACCTGGTCTAAACCAGGACTAAACCAGGACCAAACCAGGACTGAATCAGGGCTAAACCAGGACTAAACCAGGACTAAACCAAGACTGAACCAGGACTGAACCAGGACTAAACCAAGACTGAACCAGGACTAAACCAGGATTAAACCAAGGCTAAACCAGGACTAAATCAAGACTAAACCAGGACTGAACTTGGTCTAAACCAGGACCAAACCAGGACTGAACCAGGACTAAACCAAGACTAAACCAGGACTAAACCAGGACTAAACCAAGTCTAAACCACGACTGAACCTGGTCTAAACCAGGACTAAACCAGGACTGAATCAGGGCTAAACCAGGACTAAACCAGGACTAAACCAAGACTGAACCAGGACTAAACCAAGACTAAACCAGGACTAATCCAGGACTAAACCAGGTCTAAACCAGGACTAAACCAGGACTAAACCAGGTCTAAACCACGACTGAACCTGGTCTAAACCAGGACTAAACCAGGACCAAACCAGGACTGAATCAGGGCTAAACCAGGACTAAACCAGGACTGAACCAGGACTGAACCAGGACTAAATCAAGACTAAACCAGGACTGAACCTGGCCTAACCAGGACCAAATCAGGACCAAACCAGGACTGAACCAGGACTAAACCAGGACTAAACCAGGACCAAACCAGGACTGAATCAGGGCTAAACCAGGACTAAACCAGGACTGAACCAGGACTGAACCAGGACTAAATCAAGACTAAACCAGGACTGAACCTGGTCTAAACCAGGACTAAACCAGGTCTAAACCACGACTGAACCTGGTCTAAACCAGGGCTAAACCAGGACTAAACCAAGACTAAACCAGAACTAAATCAAGACTAAACCAGGACTGAACTTGGTCTAAACCAGGACCAAACCAGAACCAAACCAGGACTGAACCAGGACTAAACCAAGACTAAACCAGGACTAAACCAGGACTAAACCAGGTCTAAACCAGGACTAAACCAGGACCAAACCAGGACTGAATCAGGGCTAAACCAGGACTAAACCAGGACTAAACCAAGACTGAACCAGGACTCAACCAGGACTAAACCAGGACTGAACCAGGACTAAACCAGGATTAAACCAAGACTAAACCAGGACTGAACTTGGTCTAAGCCAGGACCAAACCAGGACCAAACCAGGACTGAACCAGGACTAAACCAAGACTAAACCAGGACTAAACCAGGACTAAACCAGGATTAAACCAGGTCTAAACCTGATCTAAACCAGGACTAAACCAGGTCTAAACCACGACTGAACCTGGTCTAAACCAGGGCTAAACCAGGACTAAACCAAGACTAAACCAGGACTAAATCAAGACTAAACCAGGACTGAACTTGGTCTAAACCAGGACCAAACCAGGACCAAACCAGGACTGAACCAGGACTAAACCAAGACTAAACCAGGACTAAACCAGGACTAAACCAGGTCTAAACCAGGACTGAACCAGGACCAAACCAGGACTGAATCAGGGCTAAACCAGGACTAAACCAGGACTAAACCAAGACTGAACCAGGACTCAACCAGGACTAAACCAGGACTGAACCAGGACTAAACCAGGATTAAACCAAGACTAAACCAGGACTGAACTTGGTCTAAGCCAGGACCAAACCAGGACCAAACCAGGACTGAACCAGGACTAAACCAAGACTAAACCAGGACTAAACCAGGACTAAACCAGGATTAAACCAGGTCTAAACCTGATCTAAACCAGGACTAAACCAGGACCAAACCAGGACTGAATCAGGGCTAAACCATGACTAAACCAGGACTGAACCAGGACTGAACCAGGGCTAAACCAGGACTGAACCAGGACTGAACCAGGACTAAATCAAGACTAAACCAGGACTGAACCTGGTCTAAACCAAGACTAAACCAGGACTGAACCAGGACTGAACCAGGACTAAACCAGGACTAAACCAGGACTGAACCAGGACTAAACCAAGACTAAACCAGGACTGAACCAGGACTAAACCAGGACTAAACCAGGACTGAACCTGGACTAAACCAAGACTAAACCAGGACCAAACCAGGACTGAACCAGGACTAAACCAAGACTGAACCAGGACTGAACCAGGACTGAACCAGGACTAAACCAGGACTAAACCAAGACTAAACCACGACTGAACCTGGACTAAACCAAGACTAAACCAGGACTGAACCAGGACTAAACCAGGACTAAACCAGGACTGAACCTGGACTAAACCAAGACTAAACCAGGACCAAACCAGGACTGAACCAGGACTAAACCAAGACTAAACCACGACTGAACCAGGACTAAACCAGGACTAAACCAGGACTAAACCAGGTCTAAACCACGAATGAACCAGGACTAAACCAGGACTAAACCTGGTCTAAACCAGGACCAAACCAGGACCAAACCAGGACTGAACCAGGACTAAACCAAGACTAAACCAGGACTGAACCAGGACTAAACCAGGACTAAACCAGGACTGAACCTGGACTAAACCAAGACTAAACCAGGACTGAACCAGGACTGAACCTGGACTAAACCAGGACTGAACCTGGACTAAACCAAGACTAAACCAGGACTGAACCAGGACTGAACCAGGACCAAACCAGGACTGAACCAGGACTAAACCAAGACTAAACCACGACTGAACCAGGACTAAACCAGGACTAAACCAGGACTAAACCAGGTCTAAACCACGAATGAACCAGGACTAAACCAGGACTAAACCTGGTCTAAACCAGGACCAAACCAGGACCAAACCAGGACTGAACCAGGACTAAACCAAGACTAAACCAGGACTGAACCAGGACTAAACCAGGACTAAACCAGGACTGAACCTGGACTAAACCAAGACTAAACCAGGACTGAACCAGGACTGAACCTGGACTAAACCAGGACTGAACCAGGACTGAACCAGGGCTAAACCAGGACTGAACCAGGACTGAACCAGGACTAAATCAAGACTAAACCAGGACTGAACCTGGTCTAAACCAAGACTAAACCAGGACTGAACCAGGACTGAACCAGGACTAAACCAGGACTAAACCAGGACTAAACCAAGACTAAACCACGACTGAACCTGGACTAAACCAAGACTAAACCAGGACTGAACCAGGACTAAACCAGGACTAAACCAGGACTGAACCTGGACTAAACCAAGACTAAACCAGGACCGAACCAGGACTGAACCAGGACTAAACCAAGACTAAACCACGACTGAACCAGGACTAAACCAGGACTAAACCAGGACTAAACCAGGTCTAAACCACGAATGAACCAGGACTAAACCAGGACTAAACCTGGTCTAAACCAGGACCAAACCAGGACCAAACCAGGACTGAACCAGGACTAAACCAAGACTAAACCAGGACTGAACCAGGACTAAACCAGGACTAAACCAGGACTGAACCTGGACTAAACCAAGACTAAACCAGGACTGAACCAGGACTGAACCAAGACTAAACCAGGACTGAACCAGGACTGAACCTGGACTAAACCAGGACTGAACCTGGACTAAACCAAGACTAAACCAGGACTGAACCAGGACTGAACCAGGACTAAACCAGGACTAAACCAGGACTGAACCTGGACTAAACCAAGACTAAACCAGGACCAAACCAGGACTGAACCAGGACTAAACCAGAACTAAACCAGGTCTAAACCACGACTGAGCCTGGTCTAAACCAGGGCTAAACCAGGACTAAACCAGGACTAAACCAGGTCTAAACCACGACTGAACCAGGTCTAAACCAGGACTGAACCTGGTCTAAACCAGGACTGTGGGATTAAGGATGTGAGAACTATAAGGAAACAGCTGGTTCAGATATCGGAAGCACAAAGGACAAAGTGGGCGGGGCTAAAGGTTCAAAACCTGACCCGGACTCGGTCCTGAGCCGGACTCGGTCCTGAGCCGGACTCGGTCCTGAGCCGGACTCGGTCCTGAGCCGGACTCGTGGATCTTTGAACACTTTGATCCTGTACAGTGTTGTATAAAGTAGTGGAAAATCAAACTCAAGTAAAAGTATAGGATCCCCTCCCAAAAATGACTTTGGTAAAAGTCGAAGTCACTGACTGAAATGTTACTTGAGTAAAAGTCTTAAAGTATCTGGAACTTCTTGTACTTAAGTATGACAAGTAATGTCAAAATAAATGTACTCAAGTAATGTAATTAAAAGTACAAGTAAAAGTATGAAGCAAAGGCAGTCTGAAGCTAACCCTCGCTTTGTTACTTAGCACAAACACACAGCGCTTGTTTACATTTTTAAAAGTAGGCACAGGTTAATGTTATTTTTTGTCCTTTCTCATTCGTTACACTTAGCCTACAGCTATGCCTTCCCTTGAGCCGAAAAAGCTAGGTAGCCTGTTAGCTCCAACATCGTCAAATACGCTTTGTGTAACCGAAACAATGTCACACAAAGTTAATTTCTGCTCAAGGTTTCACAACGGTGTCTAGAATGTCCATGCTATGGTTACTGAAATTGGAATATAGACGCTAACAATTTCATTCATCTAGAACTTACCTCGATGTGTTTCTTAAGGTTGGATGGGGAGTTTCTGTAAGATAGGATTTCCACGTTTCTTGGAAGGCACAAGAGGCACTTCATTCGATAGGACGAATCCTTCATATCAGCGTAAGAGAACATTGTGTTTAAGTACGGCCAGGGATGCTCATCGTCAGCTCCCCCTTCATTTGTAGCCGACGTGGATGCTGTCTCCTCTTCCATCAGGGATGTTGGTTGATTAAACTAGCTGCATGAAACCAACAGGTGTAGGCTGATTGTCATGCACAAGTAGCGAACAAGCCCAGGCACGTCCTGACTTCCTTGCAGTCAGTAGAGGGTTTTTTTGTAACGAGTAACTAAACGGCACATTGAAAATGTATTGGAGTAAAAGTATGCAATTAAATTCGGAAATGTAGTGAAGTAAAAGTAAAAGTTATCTTTTTTTTTTAAACTCAAGTAAAGTACAAAGTCTCCCAAAATGTACTTAAGTACAGTAGTGAAGTATTAATACTTCGTTACTATACAACACTGATCCTGTACAGGTCTAGCACGCCCCCTTGTGGACACTGCCTATGACAAAAGAAGAGTCCAAGACTACAGGTGCACTGTAGAACTTTTCTGCTGGAGGGTCTGCCTACATTACTGTCGCCATGACGATGTAATTGTTTGGCTTGGAATGTTTCGCGGCGTGGTATTAAATTTGAAGATCTCCATGGAAACAAGCAGGAGGTTCTGCCAGACCAAGATACTGGTCAGATCTGTGCTCAGTGGAGGTCTTTGGGCAAGAAAAACACACGATTGATCGATAACTTTAATGCCACACTGTGAAACATTTCCAACAAAGTAATACCTTCTCCATGGAGACAAGCAGGTGGCCGACCCTCTACCTGAAAAGTTACACAACGCACCTTTAAGGAAAATTTGAAGTTTGAAGTTGAAGTTCACGTGCAAAAACAGACAAGTGCCATTTTTTTAAAAAGAGTCTTTGTGTAAAACTGTTTTCAAACTCCAAATATGGTCCTGGTTTAGTCCTGGTTTAGTCCTGGTTTAGTCCTGGTTTAGTCCTGGTTTAGTCCTGATTTAGTCCTGGTTCAGTCCTGGTTTAGTCTTGTTTTAGTCCTGGTTTAGTCCTGGTTTAGTCCTGTTTTAGTCCTGGTTCAGTCCTGGTTTAGTCCTGGTTTAGTCCTGGTTTAGTCTTGTTTTAGTCCTGGTTCAGTCCTGGTTCAGTCCTGGTTTAGTCCTGGTTCAGTCGTGGTTTAGTCCTGGTTCAGTCCTGGTTCAGTCCTGGTTTAGTCCTGGTTCAGTCCTGGTTTAGTCCTGCTTTAGTCCTGGTTCAGTCCTGGTTTAGTCCTGGTTTAGTCCTGGTTTAGTCCTGGTTTAGTCTTGTTCAGTCCTGGT
The DNA here is from genome assembly GCA_036785185.1 of Paratrypauchen microcephalus. Lineage (NCBI taxonomy): Eukaryota > Metazoa > Chordata > Actinopteri > Gobiiformes > Gobiidae > Paratrypauchen > Paratrypauchen microcephalus. The sequence goes on along the minus strand of JAVJIX010000084.1, from coordinate 2,145,741 downwards.
TCAGTCCTGGTTCAGTCCTGGTTTAGTCTTGTTTTAGTCCTGGTTTAGTCCTGGTTTAGTCCTGGTTTAGTCCTGGGTTAGTCCTGGTTTAGTCCTGGTTTAGTCCTGGTTTAGTCTTGCTTTAGTCCTGGTCTAGTCCTGTTTTAGTCCTGGTTTAGTCCTAGTTTAGTCCTGCTTTAGTCCTGGTTTAGTCCTGATTTAGTCCTAGTTTAGTCCTGGTTTAGTCCTGGCTTAGTCCTAGTTTAGTCCAGGTTTAGTCCTGCTTTAGTCCTGGTTTAGTCCTGCTTTAGTCTTGCTTTAGTCCTGGTCTAGTCCTGTTTTAGTCCTGGTTTAGTCCTAGTTTAGTCCTGCTTTAGTCCTGGTTTAGTCCTGGTTTAGTCCTGTTTTAGTCCTGGTTTAGTCCTGGTTCAGTCCTGGTTCAGTCCTGGTTTAGTCCTGGTTCAGTCCTGGTTCAATCCTGGTTCAGTCCTGGTTCAGACCTGGTTCAGTCCTGGTTCAGTCCTGGTTTAGTCCTAGTTCAGTCCTGGTTTAGTCCTAGTTTAGTCCTGGTTTAGTCCTGGTTTAGTCCTGGTTTAGTCTTGCTTTAGTCCTGGTCTAGTCCTGTTTTAGTCCTGGTTTAGTCCTAGTTTAGTCCTAGTTTAGTCCTGGTTTAGTCCTGGCTTAGTCCTAGTTTAGTCCAGGTTTAGTCCTGCTTTAGTCCTGGTTTAGTCCTGGTTTAGTCCTGCTTTAGTCTTGCTTTAGTCCTGGTCTAGTCCTGTTTTAGTCCTGGTTTAGTCCTAGTTTAGTCCTGGTTTAGTGCTGGTTCAGTCCTGGTTCAGTCCTGGTTCAGTCCTGGTTTAGTCCTGGTTCAGTCCTGGTTTAGTCCTGGTTCAGTCCTGGTTCAGTCCTGGTTTAGTCCTGGTTCAGTCCTGGTTTAGTGCTGGTTCAGTCCTGGTTCAGTCCTGGTTCAGTCCTGGTTTAGTCCTAGTTTAGTCCTGCTTTAGTCCTGGTTTAGTCCTGGTTTAGTCCTGTTTTAGTCCTGGTTTAGTCCTGGTTCAGTCCTGGTTCAGTCCTGGTTTAGTCCTGGTTCAGTCCTGGTTCAATCCTGGTTCAGTCCTGGTTCAGACCTGGTTCAGTCCTGGTTCAGTCCTGGTTTAGTCCTAGTTCAGTCCTGGTTTAGTCCTAGTTTAGTCCTGGTTTAGTCCTGGTTTAGTCTTGCTTTAGTCCTGGTCTAGTCCTGTTTTAGTCCTGGTTTAGTCCTAGTTTAGTCCTAGTTTAGTCCTGGTTTAGTCCTGGCTTAGTCCTAGTTTAGTCCAGGTTTAGTCCTGCTTTAGTCCTGGTTTAGTCCTGGTTTAGTCCTGCTTTAGTCTTGCTTTAGTCCTGGTCTAGTCCTGTTTTAGTCCTGGTTTAGTCCTAGTTTAGTCCTGGTTTAGTGCTGGTTCAGTCCTGGTTCAGTCCTGGTTCAGTCCTGGTTTAGTCCTGGTTCAGTCCTGGTTTAGTTCTGGTTTAGTCCTGGTTTAGTCCTAGTTCAGTCCTGGTTCAGTCCTGGTTTAGTCCTGGTTTAGTCCTAGTTCAGTCCTGGTTCAGTCCTGGTTCAGTCGTGTTTGTGATGGAGGAAAACTTTGTCACATGGCAGAAAGTTGGATTTTACATAAATCTTTCTCTTTTAAAAGTTTTCCTTTTGCAGACGAAAGTGGTTTTGGAAGTGGAAGTTGTGATCTGCAGCTGCTTCTGGACTTTTGACTTTTTTCATCTCCATATTTGGGGATTTGTTCAGGTCCGTTCCTACTTAATAAACATTGATTTTTCCCCACGTGTTTTTCTTCACTTTCATTTTTGTGGTTCATTCCTCCGTCCTCTGTCCTCCGCTCCCTGGAGTCCTCCGTTTCCACAGTAACACTCTTTCTCTTTCTTTCTCTTTCTCTTTCTCTTTCTCCATCCAAACAACTGGCCTTTCTGCTCTCCCTCCATCTCTATCTCTCTTCCTCCCTCCATCATGATTCCTTCACAAACAAGAGACAAACTGGAATAGTTTAGAGAGAGAGAAGAGAGGGAAGAGAGAGAGGGAGAGGGAGAGAGAGGGAGAAGAGAGAGGGAGAGAGAGGAGAAAGAGAGAGGGAGACAAGAGAGAGAGAGGGGAGAGAAAGAGAGAGAGAGGGAGAAGAGAGAGGGAGAAGAGAGAGAGAGAGAAAGAGGGAGAAGAGAGAGAGAGAGGAGAGAGGGAGGAGAGAGAGAGAGGGAGAAGAGAGAGAGATGGAGAGAAAGAGGGAGGAGAGAGAGAGAGAAGAGAGGGAGAGAAAGAGGGAGAGAGGGAGAAGAGAGAGGGAAGGAGAAGAGAGAGGGAGAGAGAGAAGAAAGGGAGAAGAGAGAGAGGGAGAAGAGAGAGAGGGGGAAGAGAGAGGGTGAGAGAGTGAGAGAAGAGAGAGGGAGGGAGAAAAGAGAGAGAGGGAGGAGAGAGAGCGAGAGAAAAGAGAGGGAGAGAGAGAGGGAGAAGAGAGAGAGAGAAGAGAGGGAAGGAGAAGAGAGAGAGAGAGAAGCGACGAAAGAGTAAAGAGGGGGAAAAGAGGGAGAAAAGAGAAGGAAGAGAGAGAGGGAGAGAAACAATGGAAGAGAGGGGATAGAGGAGGGAGAGAGAGAGCGAGTGATGGGGTATGTAGAGAGAGAGATAAGGGAAGAGGGGGGAAAGGAAGGAGAGAGAAGGGAACAAGAGGGAGTGAAAGTGATAAAGGAAGAGGGGAAAGAGAAAGCAATGAGAGAGAGAGAAATAAGGAAGAGAGGGGGAAGAGGAGGGAGAGAGAAATAGAGGAAGGGAGGAAGACGAGGGAGAGACAAGGTGGACAGAGAGAGAGAGAAAGAGATAAGGGAAGAGGGGGGAAAGGAGGGAAAAGAAGGGAGCAAGAGGGAGAGAAAGAAATAAGGGAAGAGGGGGAAAAGAGGAGGTTCCTGTCTCTCTCCCACCTCCTCACCTCTCTCCATCTCCCTTTTTTTATCTTTTATTATTACAAGGTACATAATAATACATACTTTAACACCACAATAACATTCGCAATTCTCTCTCTCTCTCTCTCGCTCTCTCTCTCTTTACTTATCACCTCTTCTTTCCTCAGTGTCTCCCTCATCCCCCTTTCCCTCTCTCTTTTTAATAATCATAATAATACATTGTTTTTATGATGAGCTTTTCACCTTGACACAAAAATGCTTCACAATAATGTTCCTCCTTTCTCTCCCTCCTCTTTGCCCCCCTCTTTCATTGTTTCACTCCCTCTTGCTCCCTTCTGGCTCCTTCCTCCCCCCCCTTCCCTTATCTTTCTCTCTACATACCCCATTGCTCGCTCTCTCCCTCCCTCCTCTCCCCCCCCCTTTTCCCTTATTTCTTTCTCTCTCTACATACCCCATTGCTCTCTCTGTCTCTCCCTCCTCTATCCCCCCCTCTTCCATTGTTTCTCTCTCTCTCTTCCTTCTCTTTTCTCCCTCTTTACCCTCTTTGCTTCTCTCTCTTTCTCTCTCTCTCTCTCTTTCTCTCTCTCTTTCTCTCTCTTCTCCCTCTCTCTCTTCCTCTCCTCTCTCTCTCTATGAGGAAACAAAGGGTAGAGGATAAGAGACTAGGAAATAAAGCCAGGTAAGGAAGGATATGAGGAGAGAAGACGGGGAAAGGAGACGAGGAGGGGAATGGCGGAAGTCAAGTAGGAAGGAGTAAACATGGTAAGGGAATAGGACATGATATACATTCTCACTTTCTCTCTCTCTCTCTCTCTTCTCCCTCTCTCTCTGTCTCTCTTCTCTCACTCTCTCTCTTCTCTCACTCTCCCTCTCTCTTCTCTCTCTCTTCTCTCACTCTCTCACCCTCTCTCTTCTCTCTCTCTCTCTCTCTTCTCTCTCTCTAAACCAGTGCTTCTCAAGTATTTTCTGTGACGCCCCCCCTAGGAAGAAGAAAAAATTTCACGCCCCCTTCCTGCGCGCGACTATAAATAGTATTATTTGTCTAGAAAATTATTAGAACACCATTGTATCCTTTTATTAACATTATAAACAAAAAAAAGAAAGAAACTTACAACAAAGACTGCACTGAGGACTCAAATATGAATGTGTTTTTAATGCAGCTTTGCGCACATTTGTTTACGTTTTACAGAAATGAAACTTAAAACCACCTCATTTGCATAAGCTAAAAGCACTGAAAAAAACCCGCTCTCTCCTTGTGCCACTGATGCGTCAGCTTCTGTCGGACTAAAGGACACGACTCAGTGGAATATACGTGTTTTTTCTGTGACAGAGGATGTTCTGTTAATGGTGAGACTGTGCGTAAATCGCATGTGAGAACGCCACTGCCAACTACTGTTGTTGATGTGCAATTACACTTAGTTCTAGTACAGTACAGCAAAAAAACATGTTTCCCAGGGTCATACTCGCCCCCCCGGGCATCACGCCACGCCCCCCCAGGGGGGCCCGCCCCACTATTTGAGAAGCACTGCTCTAAACTAACCCGGTTCATCTCTGTGTTTGAAGGAACCATGAGGACCATGAGGACCCTGAGCTCTGAGCTTTAATTAATGTAGATTAAGAAAATTTTATTAAACTCTCTTCATGTCTCTCCAGAGAAGTTTCATTTCTCCTCTCACACCTATCAGACCAGAGGATCTCACCCAGCTCCAGGAACCCGGCTCCAGGAACCCAGCTCCAAAACCCCAGCTCCAGGAACCCAACTCTAGGAACCCAACTCCAGGAACCCAGCTCCAAAACCCCAGCTCCAGGAACCCGGCTCCAGGAACAAAGCTCCAGGAACCCGGCTCCAGGAACCCGGGTCCAGGAACCCAGCTTCAGGAACCCAGCTCCAGGAAGCCAACTCCAGGAACCCAACTCCAGGAACCCAACTCCAGGAACCCAGCTCCAAAACCCCAGCTCCAAAACCCCAGCTCCAGGAACCCGGCTCCAGGAACAAAGCTCCAGGAACCTGGCTCCAGGAACCCAACTCCAAGAAACCAGCTCCAGGAACCCAACTCCAGGAACCCAGCTCCAGGAACCCAACTCCAGGAAGCCAACTCCAGGAAGCCAACTCCAGGAACCCAATTCCAGGAACCCAACTCCAGGAACCCAGATCCAGGAACCCGACTCCAGGAACCCAGCTCCAAAACCCCAGCTCCAGGAACCCGGCTCCAGGAACAAAGCTCCAGGAACCCGGCTCCAGGAACTCAACTCCAGGAACCCAGCTCCAGGAACCCAACTCCAGGAAGCCAACTCCAGGAAGCCAACTCCAGGAACCCAATTCCAGAAACCCGGCTCCAGGAACCCGGGTCCAGGAACCCAGCTTCAGGAACCCAGCTCCAGGAAGCCAACTCCAGGAACCCAACTCCAGGAACCCAACTCCAGGAACCCAGCTCCAAAACCCCAGCTCCAAAACCCCAGCTCCAGGAACCCGGCTCCAGGAACAAAGCTCCAGGAACCCGGCTCCAGGAACCCAACTCCAGGAAACCAGCTCCAGGAACCCAGCTTCAGGAACCCAGCTCCAGGAAGCCAACTCCAGGAACCCAACTCCAGGAACCCAACTCCAGGAACCCAGCTCCAAAACCCCAGCTCCAAAACCCCAGCTCCAGGAACCCGGCTCCAGGAACAAAGCTCCAGGAACCCGGCTCCAGGAACCCAACTCCAGGAAACCAGCTCCAGGAACCCAACTCCAGGAACCCAGCTCCAGGAACCCAACTCCAGGAAGCCAACTCCAGGAAGCCAACTCCAGGAACCCAATTCCAGGAACCCGGCTCCAGGAACCCTGCTCCAGGAACCCAGCTCCAGGAACCCAGCTCCAGGAACCCAGCTCCAGGAACCCAACTCCAGGAAGCCAACTCCAGGAAGTCAACTCCAGGAAGCCAACTCCAGGAACCCAATTCCAGGAACCCGCCCCACTATTTGAGAAGCACTGCTCTAAACTAACCCGGTTCATCTCTGTGTTTGAAGGAACCATGAGGACCATGAGGACCCTGAGCTCTGAGCTTTAATTAATGTAGATTAAGAAAATTTTATTAAACTCTCTTCATGTCTCTCCAGAGAAGTTTCATTTCTCCTCTCACACCTATCAGACCAGAGGATCTCACCCAGCTCCAGGAACCCGGCTCCAGGAACCCAGCTCCAAAACCCCAGCTCCAGGAACCCAACTCTAGGAACCCAACTCCAGGAACCCAGCTCCAAAACCCCAGCTCCAGGAACCCGGCTCCAGGAACAAAGCTCCAGGAACCCGGCTCCAGGAACCCGGGTCCAGGAACCCAGCTTCAGGAACCCAGCTCCAGGAAGCCAACTCCAGGAACCCAACTCCAGGAACCCAACTCCAGGAACCCAGCTCCAAAACCCCAGCTCCAAAACCCCAGCTCCAGGAACCCGGCTCCAGGAACAAAGCTCCAGGAACCTGGCTCCAGGAACCCAACTCCAAGAAACCAGCTCCAGGAACCCAACTCCAGGAACCCAGCTCCAGGAACCCAACTCCAGGAAGCCAACTCCAGGAAGCCAACTCCAGGAACCCAATTCCAGGAACCCAACTCCAGGAACCCAGATCCAGGAACCTGACTCCAGGAACCCAGCTCCAAAACCCCAGCTCCAGGAACCCGGCTCCAGGAACAAAGCTCCAGGAACCCGGCTCCAGGAACTCAACTCCAGGAACCCAGCTCCAGGAACCCAACTCCAGGAAGCCAACTCCAGGAAGCCAACTCCAGGAACCCAATTCCAGAAACCCGGCTCCAGGAACCCGGGTCCAGGAACCCAGCTTCAGGAACCCAGCTCCAGGAAGCCAACTCCAGGAACCCAACTCCAGGAACCCAACTCCAGGAACCCAGCTCCAAAACCCCAGCTCCAAAACCCCAGCTCCAGGAACCCGGCTCCAGGAACAAAGCTCCAGGAACCCGGCTCCAGGAACCCAACTCCAGGAAACCAGCTCCAGGAACCCAGCTTCAGGAACCCAGCTCCAGGAAGCCAACTCCAGGAACCCAACTCCAGGAACCCAACTCCAGGAACCCAGCTCCAAAACCCCAGCTCCAAAACCCCAGCTCCAGGAACCCGGCTCCAGGAACAAAGCTCCAGGAACCCGGCTCCAGGAACCCAACTCCAGGAAACCAGCTCCAGGAACCCAACTCCAGGAACCCAGCTCCAGGAACCCAACTCCAGGAAGCCAACTCCAGGAAGCCAACTCCAGGAACCCAATTCCAGGAACCCGGCTCCAGGAACCCTGCTCCAGGAACCCAGCTCCAGGAACCCAGCTCCAGGAACCCAGCTCCAGGAACCCAACTCCAGGAAGCCAACTCCAGGAAGTCAACTCCAGGAAGCCAACTCCAGGAACCCAATTCCAGGAACCCGCCCCACTATTTGAGAAGCACTGCTCTAAACTAACCCGGTTCATCTCTGTGTTTGAAGGAACCATGAGGACCATGAGGACCCTGAGCTCTGAGCTTTAATTAATGTAGATTAAGAAAATTTTATTAAACTCTCTTCATGTCTCTCCAGAGAAGTTTCATTTCTCCTCTCACACCTATCAGACCAGAGGATCTCACCCAGCTCCAGGAACCCGGCTCCAGGAACGCAGCTCCAAAACCCCAGCTCCAGGAACCCAACTCTAGGAACCCAACTCCAGGAACCCAACTCCAGGAACCCAGCTCCAAAACCCCAGCTCCAAAACCCCAGCTCCAGGAACCCGGCTCCAGGAACAAAGCTCCAGGAACCTGGCTCCAGGAACCCAACTCCAAGAAACCAGCTCCAGGAACCCGGCTCCAGGAACAAAGCTCCAGGAACCCGGCTCCAGGAACTCAACTCCAGGAACCCAGCTCCAGGAACCCAACTCCAGGAACCCAACTCCAGGAACCCAACTCCAGGAACCCAGCTCCAAAACCCCAGCTCCAAAACCCCAGCTCCAGGAACCCGGCTCCAGGAACAAAGCTCCAGGAACCTGGCTCCAGGAACCCAACTCCAAGAAACCAGCTCCAGGAACCCAACTCCAGAAACCCGGCTCCAGGAACCCGGGTCCAGGAACCCAGCTTCAGGAACCCAGCTCCAGGAAGCCAACTCCAGGAACCCAACTCCAGGAACCCAACTCCAGGAACCCAGCTCCAAAACCCCAGCTCCAAAACCCCAGCTCCAGGAACCCGGCTCCAGGAACAAAGCTCCAGGAACCCGGCTCCAGGAACCCAACTCCAGGAAACCAGCTCCAGGAACCCAACTCCAGGAACCCAGCTCCAGGAACCCAACTCCAGGAAGCCAACTCCAGGAAGCCAACTCCAGGAACCCAATTCCAGGAACCCGGCTCCAGGAACCCGGCTCCAGGAACCCAGCTCCAGGAACCCAGCTCCAGGAACCCAGCTCCAGGAACCCAACTCCAGGAAGCCAACTCCAGGAAGTCAACTCCAGGAAGCCAACTCCAGGAACCCAATTCCAGGAACCCGGCTCCAGGAACCCAACTCCAGGAACCCAGCTCCAGGAACCCGACTCCAGGAACCCAGCTCCAAAACTCCAGCTCCTGGAACCCAACTCCAGGAACCCAGCTCCAGGAACCCAGCTCCAGGAACCCAGCTCCAGGAAGCCAACTCCAGGAAGCCAACTCCAGGAACCCAATTCCAGGAACCCGGCTCCAGGAACCCAACTCCAGGAACCCAGCTCCAGGAGCCCGACTCCAGGAACCCAGCTCCAAAACCCCAGCTCCAGGAACCCAACTCCAGGAACCCAGCTCCAAAACCCCAGCTCCAGGAACCCAACTCTAAGGACAAAGCTCCAGGAACCCGGCTCCAGGGACACATCTCAGACCTGAGTTGTATCTCAGGATTAGCGTCGTGTGTGTTGACTGACGACTACAACTCTTCTAATCCACTTTGTCTCTCTTGTTTTTACTTCTCTCTTTCTCTCTTCCTTCTTCCCTCTCTCACTCTCAACCAAACCAATCAAGACCAACCAAACTAATCAGGACTAAACCTGGACTAAACCAGGACTAAACCAGGACTAAACCAGGACTAAACCAGCACCAAACTAGAACTCAATCTGAGCTGAACCAGGACTGAACCAACCAGGACTAAACGGAGATCAAACCAAGTCTACCTCAGGTCTAAACCAGGACTAAACCAGGACTAAACCAGGGATAAACCAGGACTAAACCAGGACTAAACCAGGATCAAAATAAGTCTATGTCAGAACTAAACCAGGAGACTAAATCAGAAGTAAACCAGGTCTAAAAAGAACAAAACCAGGACCAAAAACCAACCAGGAATAAACCAGGATCAAATCAAGTTTACACCAGAACTAAACCAGAACTAAACCAGGACTAAACCAGTACTCAACCAGCACTAAACCAGGTCTAAAAAAGGACTAAACCAGTTTGTCAGAAGACCTGAGCAGGTGGAGCGTTTGTCTCTTTGAGGGAATGAACCGGAACATCGATTGGTCTCCATGGAAACGGCCTGACTCCAGTGACCGGTGCTGAGGCGAGAGCTGTGACCAACACTGGACTCTCTCTCTCCTTTTTTCATTTCTGTCTATCTCTCTTTTCTCTATCCCTCTCCTCCTCTATCTTTTCTTTCTCTCTTCCATTTAGTCTGTTTCCTCTCTCCTTCCCTCCACCCTATGTCTCTTTCTCTTTCCTTACTCTCTCTCTCATTCTATCGCTCATTCTCTTTCTTTCTCTGTATGTCTCCTTCCTTTCTCTCTCCCTCTCTCTCTCCCTCTCTTGCTTTCTGTCACTACCTCTTCCTCCTCTCTTTTCTGCCTTTTGTTTGTTTCCTCTCTCCTTCCCTCCATCCTACGTCTCTTTCTCTCTGTATTTGACCCCACTCTCTCTATCTCTCGCTCTCTCTATCCCTCCCTCCGTTTACCCTACATCTCACCACTCTCCCTCTCTTTTCTGCCTCTCTCCATCCCTCTACATCTTTCTCTCTCTGTTTTGCTACATCATTCTTTCTTTTCTAGTATCTCCCTCCCTCCCCACATCTCTCTCACTCTATCCCTCATTCTCTTTCTGTCCCTGCATCTCTGTCTCTGTCCTTCATCCCTCCATCCCTCATAATAATATTTGATTGTCAGAATTTAGCCTTGAGACAAATCTCTCTCTTTTTCTCTCTCTTTCTCCGTGACGTTGAACCAAATCAATCAAGATCAATCAAAGTAATCAGGACTAAACCAGGACTAAACGAGTACCAAACTAGAACTAAATCTGAGCTGAACCAGGACTAAACCAACCAGGAATAAATCAGGATCAAATCAAGTTTACACCAGGACAAAACCAGTGCTGAATCAGGACTAAACCAGGTCTAAACAAGGACTAAACCAGGACTAAACCAGCACCAAAAGTAGAACTAAATCTGAGCTGAACCAGGACTGAACCAACCAGGAATAAACCGGGATCAAATCAAGTTTACACCAGGACTAAACCAGGATCAAACCAAGTCTATGTCAGGACTAAACCAGGAGACTACATAAGAACTAAACCTGGACTACACCAGAATTAAACCAGCATTGAACCAGGACAAAACCAGGTGTAAAAAAGGACTAAACCAGGACTAAACCAGCACCAAACTAGAACTAAATCTGAGCTGAACCAGGACTGAACCAACCAGGACTAAACCAGGATCAAACCAAGTCTATGTCAGGACTAAACCAGGAGACTACACAAGAACTAAACCTGGACTACACCAGAATTAAACCAGCATTGAACCAGGACTAAACCAGGTGTAAAAAAGGACTAAACCAGGACTAAACCAGCACCAAACTAGAACTAAATCTGAGCTGAATCAGGACTGAACCAACCAGGACTAAACCAGGATCAAACCAAGTCTATGTCAGGACTAAACCAGGAGACTACATAAGAACTAAACCTGGACTACACCAGATCTAAACCAGCACTTAACCAGGACTAAACCAGGTCTAAAAAAGGACTAAACCAGGACTAAACCAGCACCAAACTAGAACTAAATCTGAGCTGAACCAGGACTGAACCAACCAGGAATAAACCGGGATCAAAATAAGTCTACGTCAGAACTAGACCAGGTCTAAAAAGGACAAAACCAGAACTATACCAGGACTAAACCAGTACTCAATCAGGACTAAACCAGGACAAAACCATTGCAAAACCAGTTCCAAACCAGGATCAAACCAAGTCTATGTTAGGACTAAACCAGGTCTAAAAAAGGACTGAACCAGGACTAAACCAAGACTAATCCAGGAGACTACATCGGAACTAAACCAGGTCTAAAAAGGACAAAACCAGAACTAAACCAAGACTAAACCAGGACAAATCTATGTTAAGACTAAACCACGTCTAAAAAAGGACTGAACCAGGACTAAACCAGGAGACTAAACCAGAACTAAGCCAGAACTGAACCAGGACTAAACCTGGTCTAAAAACAGACTAAACCAGGTCTAAAAAAGGACTAAACCTGTTTGACAAAGGACCCGAGCAGGTAGAGTCTCTTTGAGAGTCAGGATTTAGTAAAATCTCTCTCTGAAAGACTCGACAGAACTTCACAACAACTGATTTTCAATTACGTGATCAAAGGAGAAGTTCAATTTGTCAACTGGACAAAGTTTGTTTGGTTGAAAACGTTTCGCCGCTCATCCGAGAGGCTTCGTCAGCTCTGGTTATTGTACTGGTTAGACCCTGCTTATATCTAGCTGCCGGGAGGCGCGTCCTACAATGACAAAAGCTCTGAAAACGATCCCCCTAATCTGTCTCTTTGTTTTTCAAATTACTCTGACGGCTGTTTCGACCCCCTATTCAACGTCTAACGACCCTCTCCACCCCTCTGCCCTGGCTCTGTTTGACTGGTCTAAGAATCCCATTATAAATGGGAGACAGGTTATATCTCACTCCCCCATTTCTGTTTAATGACGGATTCTCTTTTTTGACAAAAATAGCCTCTTTAATTCCCCTCTCAAACCAGTTCTTTTCCCTGGCTAAGATCTGAACCTCACTGTCCTCAAAAGAATGGCCCGTGGCTTCTAGGTGAAGATGTACCGCAGAAGCCGGTCCACTCTGGCACGCCCGTCTGTGTTGGTACATCCTCTTGTGAAGTGGCTGTTTTGTTTCTCCAGTGTAGCGCTCACTGCAGTCTTCACTACACTGAATGGAGTAGACCACATTGCTTTGTTTGTGGCTCGGTGTTCTGTCCTTTGGGTGGACCAGTTTTTGTCTTAAAGTGTTTGTGGGTTTGAAATAAACTGGAATTTCATATTGTCTGAAAATCCTCTGTAGTTTTTCCGAAACGCCGGCCAGGTACGGAATCGCTACCCCTTTCCTCCTGGGTTCGGATTCTCTGTTGTCTTGTTTATTGTCCTTGTCTCTCTTGGTTTTGTTGACAGCCCATTTAGGATATCCACAAACAGAGAGGGCTTCCTGCACATGTTGCTCTTCTTTCTCCTTACCCTCTGTGCTTGTGGGAACCACTTGGGCCCTGTGTTGTAATGTCCGAATAACACCCAGTTTGTGCTGCAGTGGGTGGTGTGAATCAAAAAGCAGGTATTGGTCTGTGTGTGTGGGCTTCCTGAAGACTTCTACTTGGAGTCCCCGGTCTCCTCCTATCGTTACTGCACAATCTAAGAATGCCAATGTGTTATCCTTGGCATCTTCACGGGTGAATTTGATGTTCGGATCTACAGAATTGATATGTGCAGTGAAAGGTTCCAAATCTTGAATTTTGATTTTTGTAAAATTATCATCAACATAACGAAACCAGTGTGTGGGAGGAGTGCCTGGATATGAAGCTAAGGCACTCTGTTCAAATTGTTCCATGTATAAATTAGCCATGATAGGGGAGACCGGTGAGCCCATCGCACAGCCATGAATTTGCCTGTAAAAGTTCCCTCTGAACTGGAAATAGGTGGTATTTAGACAAATTTCCAGCAGTTGGCAGATTTGGTCAGGAGAAAGTTTGGTTCTCTCTTCTAGCTTGGAATCCTGTAGTAAACTCCTTCTCGCTGCTTCGACCGCTACAGCTGTGGGGATACAAGTGAAAAGAGAGGTTACATCAAAGGAAACCATTGTCTCATCCTGACCAAACTGGAGAAACTTAACTTTGTTTACAAATTCGGCTGTGTTCTCAATGTGGTGCGTCCGTGTTCCCCACCAATGGAGCCAAGATGGTTTTAAGGTGTTTGGCCAAATTATATGTGATAGAGTCAACACTACACACAATGGGTCTGAGTGGTACTCCTTGTTTGTGAATCTTCGGGAGGCCATAGATGCACGGGATAGCATCACCAGGGTACAATCTGTAATACAGCTGTAGATCAATGACTTCTTCTTTCCTCAACTTCTGCAAGCAATCAATGATCTTCTTTTTGTACCCATTGGTGGGGTCCCGTTTCAGTATTTCGTATGTTGTCGTGTCACTGAGTAGGCTGTTCACCTTAGCCTCATAATCAGCTGCGTCCAAGATCACCGTGCATCTCCCTTTGTCTGCAGGCAGGATTTGGATGCTCTGGTCCCTCTCTAGAGCAATGATGGCCTTCCTCTCCTCTGGTGTTACGTTTGAGGGTGGAAGTTTTGCATTGCTCAATGCAGCTGTTAATTTCAGTCTAAGGTCTCCAGCTTCTGTCTCTGTGAGCTTGTTGTTTCTAATGGCGGTTTCCGCTGCCGTGATGTAGTCCACCGTGGGGATGTGGTTGGGAGTCACCGAGAAATTCAGTCCTTTGCACAGAACTTCTTTCTTCAAATTCAGTCCTTTGCACAGAGAAAGAAGTTCTGTGCAAAGGACTGAATTTCTCGGTGACTCCCAACCACATCCCCACGGTGGATTACATCACGGCAGCGGAAACCGCCATTAGAAACAACAAGCTCACAGACTTGTTGTCAGACACGCCTCCCGGCAGCTAGATATAAGCAGGGTCTAACCAGTACAATAACCAGAGCTGACGAAGCCTCTCGGATGAGCGGCGAAACGTTTTCAACCAAACAAACTTTGTCCAGTTGACAAATTGAACTTCTCCTTTGATCATGGATTCTACCTGGACGACTGAGGGACTTTTCACGGATTTTCAATTACATTTATTTCATTTCATTTCATTTTTTAAAATCCACAGTAAACCAACCAGGAATAAACCGGGATCAAACCAAGTCTACGTCAGAAAAATACACAATAAATACACAAAAATACACAAAAACACAAAAAAATACAAAAAAATACACACAAAAATACACAAAAAACACACAAAAATACACAATAAATACACAAAAATATACAAAAATACACAAAAAACACACAAAAATACACAAAAACACAAAAAAATACACAAAAATACAAACAAAAATACACAAAAAACACACAAAAATACACAAAAAATACACAAAAATAGACAAAAAACACACAAAAATACACAAAACAAACAAAAATACAAAAAATACACAAAAGTACACAAAAAACACACAAAAATACACAATAAATACACAAAAATATACAAAAACACACAAAAATACACAAAAAAATACACAAAATAGACAAAAAACACACAAAAATACACAAAAATACACAAAACACACAAAAATACAAAAAGTACACAAAAAGTACACAAAAACACACAAAAAACACACAAAAATACACAGAAAACAAACAAAAATATACAAAAAAATACAGATACAGAAAAATATCCAAGAAATGCACAAAAAACACAAACATACAGAATAAATACACAAAAATATACAAAAATACACAAAAAATACACAAAAAGAAATACAAATATAGCTGCAAGCAGCAATGTGGGGTCAAGCACCGAAGGTTCATGTAGGCCTCAGCATGTAGGCCGCATGCAGGGTCTGACAGGGTCTGACAGGGTCTGACAGGGTCTAACAGAGTCTGACAGGGTCTAACAGAGTCTGACAGCGTCTGACAGGGTCTAACAGAGTCTGACAGGGTCTAACAGAGTCTGACAGGGTCTAACAGAGTCTGACAGCGTCTGACAGGGTCTAACAGGGTCTGACAAGGTCTAACAGGGACTGACAGAGTCTGACAGGGTCTAACAGAGTCTGACAGGGTCTAACAGAGTCTGACAGGGTCTGACAGGGTCTAACAGAGTCTGACAGGGTCTGACAGGGTCTAACAGAGTCTGACAGGGTCTAACAGAGTCTGACAGCGTCTGACAGGGTCTAACAGAGTCTGACAGGGTCTAACAGAGTCTGACAGGGTCTAACAGAGTCTGACAGCGTCTGACAGGGTCTAACAGGGTCTGACAAGGTCTAACAGGGACTGACAGAGTCTGACAGGGTCTAACAGAGTCTGACAGGGTCTGACAGGGTCTAACAGAGTCTGACAGGGTCTGACAGGGTCTAACAGAGTCTGACAGGGTCTAACAGAGTCTGACAGGGTCTAACAGAGTCTGACAGGGTCTAACAGGGTCTGACAGGGTCTGACAGGGTCTGACAGGGTCTAACAGAGTCTGACAGGGTCTGACAGGGTCTGACAGGGTCTAACAGAGTCTGACAGGGTCTAACAGGGTCTGACAGGGTCTGACAGGGTCTGACAGGGTCTAACAGAGTCTGACAGGGTCTGTTCTGACAGGGTTAGACCCTGTCAGAACAGACACATCAAAGACAGATCAAAGGTTGTTAGGTGCGTTGCTAGGCAATTGACAAATTCCTGCAACTTTGACCTGCTGGTGGCACTAGATGGTTGGGGCTGAGTGCACAAAAAAACACAAAAAATACACAAAAAAACACAAAAATATACACAAAATACACAAAAAAAACACACACACAAAACACACAAAAAATACACAAAAATATACAAAACCACACAAAAAACACAAACATATACAAAAAAACACACAAAAATATACAAAAAACACACAAAAATACACAAAAAACACAAAAATATACAGAAAATACACAAAAAACACACAAAACTACAGAAAAAACACACATAAAAACACAAATATATTTTAAAAATGCACAAAAATACACAAAAAACACAAAAATACACAAAATAGACAAAAATAGACAAAAATACCCACAAATTCACAAAAATACACCAAAAATACACAAAAATATATACAAAATACACAAAAAACACAAAAATATACAGAAAATACACAAAAAACACACAAAACTACAGAAAAAACACAAAAAACACAAATATATTTTAAAAATGCACAAAAATACACAAAAAAACAAAAATACACAAAAATAGACAAAAATAGACAAAAATACCCACAAATTCACAAAAATACACAAAAAATACACAAAAATATACACAAAATACACAAAAAACACAAAAATATACAAAAAAACACACAAAAATATAGAAAAAAAATACACAAAAATACACAAAAAAAACACAAAAATAGACAATGGATGGATGCTCATTTTCTATCCTGTCCATTTCTAGAGTCTGTTGTTTCTGCTGAGACAGAATAAACCAGGGCCCCAGAACTGGACTCACCAAAACTTCACCAAACTCCCCAAACTTCTTCTCAAATTAGAGACAGTGCAGTGTGGAACTTTCCTCATGACAAGCAGCTCTGAACATGGAACCTGTGGGAGTGTGTTGGCAGAGAATTTCTTCGGAGTTCCATAATTGTCAAACATTTCTGAAACAAAATGCCGTCCTCTCGGGGATGAGTAAAGTCATGTGGAGCTGATGTTTCGTCGTTTATTTTGATCAAGTGCCTGGTTTTTACTGTCTCAAAAATGTGGAAAGTTTGCAGTTGTCCAAAGTTATTCTGCACTTACTTTATGCATTCAGAGCATCCTAATTATTCACTAAGTTAATGCTAACAACAACTAGCATGCTAACAGTGAAATTTCTGATTCTTAGACCATAAAACACAGCACATAGAACACCGTGGATATACTGTATTTTCTCATATGTGTCATAATGTTTCCTCATTAAAAACATTCCTGGAGTTATGTTTATTTCATTCACACGTTCCACTTTACGTTCCACTTTAAAGCTGCACTGTGTAACTTTTTGGATGGGTGTCCGTCACCTGTTTGTTTCTATGGAGACGTCATTGCTCTACCTGGAATGTTCCACAGTGTGACATTAAGCAGCTCTACTTTACATTTATTCAATTACAAATGTATTTTTTTATAGATTTTTAGAGAAAAATACCAATAAAATAACATTCTGATTGTGAGCGGGATCGCCTCTCCACAGATCTGACCTATGAGCGTTTGACGGAGCCTCCACCAGAAAAGTTCCACAGTGCAGCTTTAGTGTTTTTACTGCTTCGGAGATCCAGATGTGACTGAACTGCTTTAAACATCCTCTACAACACAAAAATATATAAAAACACACAAAATTATACAAAAAATACACAAAAAGTACACAAAAAACACAGAAAAATATACAAAAATACACAAAAATATACACAAAAATACACAAAAATACACAAAAAGTACACAAAAACACACAAAAACACAAAAATATACAAAAAATACACAAAATTACACAAAAAATACACAGAAATACACAAAAATACACCAAAAATACACAGAAATACACAAAAATACACAGAAATACACCCTCCGGGCTCCGTACTTTCACTAGAATCATCTGGATCATTTCAGCAGCTACACAAAAACACACAAAATACACAAAAAACACACAAATACACAAAAAACACAAAAATACACACAAAATACACATAAATACACAAAAACACACAAAAATACACAAAAATACACAAAAAGCACACAAAAATACACAAAAAATACACAAAAATACACAAAAAACACACAAAATTTACACAAAAACACACACAAATACACAAAAAAACAAAAATACACACAAACTACACATAAATACGCAAAAATACACAAAAACACACAAAATATACACAAAAATACACAGAAATACACCCTCCGGGCTCCGTACTTACACTAGAATCATCTGGATCATTTCAGCAGCTCAACCTGCAGATCTCGACTGAACTAAAGGTCAAAGAGCTGTGAACTTAAAACTTAAACATGTGTGAAAGAAAAACTCTGACTCCAGGTGTGTTTTTTGAGGAGAAAACAATATTATAACAGGATTTTGGGGTCATATAGGAGGACCTTTAACCCCGGTAGCTGCTTATACGACACGTCTGTTCTGGGCCAGGACACATTTAGTTTCCACACGTGGACAGAGTTTGTACAGTCAGAAGGTCTTATCTCGGTCACACATTAACTCTGCTGTCTGTACAGGTTTGAGGCGCATGTTACACCACTTTAATTCACTCTTTTCTTTTATTAAAGGGTTATTTTCTATGTTTTAATGTAGTTTCCTCATCACAAACACACCTGGAGTTGTGTTTTGTTTCATTCACACATGTTTAACACACTAATCTTCCATATATAGGCTGTTCTTCTCTCAAACTGAAGGTGGATCAGAGCATTTTGGGCTTTGGATGAAACAAAACACAAGTCCAGGTGTGTTTTTGAGGAGGAAACAGCTTTAGAACAGAACCTAAAGCTCATTAGAGTCAGTTGTGTGTAATGTAGGACCTTTATTATAAACTATGATTGTACCTGAGAAATGTAAAGATGAAAATTATGTGAGTGTGTTCATTTTTTATCCTGATTCAGGTGTGACCAGATCAGCTGATTTGATGTTCTGATTTTAGCCCTGATGGTGGTTTTCAGACTCTAGAACCGAATGATTACACTGTACTTTCACATAAAATATCTCAAAAGGAACATTTTCTAACACATTTTGAGCCGTATCATTTTTATTATTATATTTTACTATATTATATTTTATTATTAGTGACTAGACCCATCAACTTCCAGAATTAAAGCAATAAAAGTCTAGTTTTAATGATATAAATTTTAACTGATCCCATTTGTTTTAAATATAGACCTTTTCTACAACAGCCTTGTACGGCTGCAGAACAGGTTAAAGTCACTGCGGTCACATGGTAGGATCGGATTGGATTTCTCCAAATCTGATCCCGTTACTCGGCGGGTGGTTTGTCCTTAGATCCCAGTGCACATGAAACTCGTGTAATCAGATAATGGTCAGCGACCTGGCCGCTCCGCTACGCTATGTGGCGCTGTCGTCCAACTACTTCCGGCTGATGGCGACTCAATAAAAACACAACAAACTATGTGGCGGTTTACAAAGATGGCGCTCGAGGAGTTTGCCGGAGCAGCATTGGTGTACGTGTTGGGCATTCTTTCTTCGCAGCCATGATTTTGTGTAAATTTTCCGGCAACAATCGCTACTTATGACGGCGTCGGCGCCTCCTGCCACTTCCGCGTTCAATCCCTGACGAAAATTCCCGCGCATGCGCAGTACGCCACTCCGATCTGATATCGTGCACAAGGCGGCACCGAGCGGATTACTATCGGCCTAAGCCAGGGGTTCCAATCGGATTCAGGAAACCAATCCCTATACGATCCTTAGCCTGTGCACATGAATCCGATATGATCCCAGTCCGTTTGCAGTCGGAGTGCACTCGTCCATGTGCACGCAGTCAGTGTCTGTAAGAAACGTCTGGTGTGTGGTTGAAGATTTGGTGACGGAGCAGATTTTTGAAGCTGGTGGAGAATATGACATTTCCACAGACATTTTGCCACAGAAAACCATTAACCGGAAGTTCCGCAGCCCTACAGGGCGGGATTTTCAGCCGTGTGAAAAAGGTCTATTGTTGGCCACACTTCAGTAGTTATCGGTTTAGTTCTGGGTTCGTTCTAAGTCATATTTTAGCCACAGCTGCCCTGAGACGACAGAAGTGAGCCTGCCAACCTGTGCCTTTAATTTTACATTCATTTTTTTTATTTTTTTTATTTTTTTATTTAAAGCTGCATTGTGTAACTTTTCTGGCAAAGGGTTTGTCAAACTGTTTTCACCATGGAGTGTTGGTGTTATTACTTTGTCTGGAATGTTTCACAGTACGGCATTAAACCTTCTTATCTATAGCTTCAGTCTTGGGCCAGATCTGGTTTAGTCCTGGGTTAGTTCTGGTTTAGAACTGATTTAGTCCTGGTTTAGTCCTGGGTTAGTTCTGGTTTAGAACTGATTTAGTCCTGGTTTAGTCCTGGGTTAGTTCTGGTTTAGGCCTGGTTTAGTCTTGGGTTAATTCTAGTTTAAAACTGGTTTAGTCCTGGGTTAGTTCTGGTTTAGAACTGATTTAGTCCTGGGTTAGTTCTGGTTTAAAACTGGTTTAGTCTTGGGTTAATTCTAGTTTAAAACTGGTTTAGTCCTGGGTTAGTTCTGGTTTAGAACTGATTTAGTCCTGGGTTAGTTCTAGTTTAAAACTGGTTTAGTCCTGGGTTAATTCTGGTTTAGACCTGGTTTAGTCTTGGGTTAGTTCTAGTTTAGACCTGGTTTAGTCTTGGGTTAGTTCTAGTTTAGACTTGGTTTAGTCTTGGGTTAGTTCTAGTTTAGACCTGGTTTAGTCTTGGGTTAGTTCTAGTTTAGACTTGGTTT
Source organism: Paratrypauchen microcephalus (assembly GCA_036785185.1). Lineage (NCBI taxonomy): Eukaryota > Metazoa > Chordata > Actinopteri > Gobiiformes > Gobiidae > Paratrypauchen > Paratrypauchen microcephalus. The sequence continues at coordinate 2,125,408 of JAVJIX010000084.1, read as the reverse complement.
AGTCCTGGGTTAGTTCTGGTTTAGACCTGGTTTAGTAATGGGATAGTTCTAGTTTAAAACTTGTGTAGTCCTGGGTTAATTCTAGTTTAGACCTGGTTTAGGTATGGGTTAGTTCTAGTTTAGTCCTGATAGGTATGGGTTAGTTCTAGTTTAGTCCTGGTTTAATCCTGGTTTAATAAAGGGTTAGTCCTGCTTTGGTTTGGAAACCAAACCAGACCAAGTTACAGGTCAGGTCTGTGGAGAGGCGACCCCGCTCACAGTCAGAATGCTGTTTTGTTTTTCTAGGTGTTTTTTAGCTTTAAAACCACCTGTAATTGAATAAATGTAAAGTGGAGCGGTTTAATGTCACACTGTGGAACATTCCAGGCAGTGACGTATCCATAGAAACAAGCAGGTGACAAACTCCAAATCCAAAAGTTACACAGTGCACGTTCAAACAAATGTTCTTTAGTCTTTGTAAATAGATGCAAATTTAATAGAGCAGTAAATAATTGGAAGTCCCTGGATCTCATCGTTGGGGCTGTTGGCTTCAGCTTCGAATAGGAAATATTCTAAATCAACAAATGCCTAATCGAGCGTCTGTTCTGACCATCTGCCCGGCCAGCAGCTTCACTCCGTCTTATTTACTCCAAAAACAGTTCAGCAGTACTTAAACCTGCTGTTCGTGTGTGGAGATCTGATAAGGAGAGGATCAGACAGACGCCACAGCTCCACACACACTCATTTTTCAAGTGTTTCAAGTGTTTTTGTTTGTTTTTTAGTCTGCAGGCGCTTCAAGAAAAAAAATCTGAGCTAATTATAACTTTCTATATATTATTTTAATGCTGTCAGTTTAACGTGTTTATTAGATTAATTAATTACACTGCAAATTAACGTGTTATAAAAATTAACGCAATTAATTATGAGCGGCAATTTAATGCGCATTTTAAATTTGGCGTGCGGCAACTGAGGGTTTCCACGAGAACAGTCCATCTGGTCTCTCTCATATGAACTTTTACAGAGTAATACCTGACCTGTAGAGTTATGTATTATACTGTGAGAAAAATAATACAGTGGTACCTCACCTTACGAAAGACCTACATGCGAAAAATCCAAGTTACGAAACGCCTTCACGTTAAATTTTGGTCTCTAGATACGAAAGAAAATTCAAGTTACGAAACACGAAATCTCAAAAATTCGAATAATGCGTGCTCAGATGCCCCGCTCTTATCCCCGCTCAAAAAGCACCTTTCTCGGCCTCGGCCGAACACGCAAGATTTTCAACAAAATGTATTAGTGAAGCGTGGGGGGGGGGGGGGGGGGGCACGACTCCGGAAGCAGCGCGGAGACATGAACGCACCGCGCGAGGAGCACGGCACCGCGGCACCGCGCGAGGAGCACGGCACCGCGCGAGGAGCACGGCACCGCGCGAGGAGCACGCCTAGTCCTGGTCTGCACGACCGGCACCAGGGCTGCGAGCACGAGATAGAACCATGGCGCCCAGACCGCATCCTCTGCAGCCCGAGCCACAAACCAGCCGCACGAAACCAGCAAAGAGCGGCACGTGGTAGTTTAATCCTGGCTTAGTCCAGGTCTAGATCTGGTCCAGTCCTGGTTTAGTCCAGGTCCAGTCCAGGTTTAGACCTGGTCTAGACCTGGTTTAGTTCTGGTCTAGACCTGGTTTAGTCCACGTTTAGTCCTGGTCTAGTCTAGTCCAACAACCTTGGAACGAATCAGGCCTTTTCCATTGAAATAGCTCCTCAACTTACGAAAAATTCACGTTACGAAACCACTTCTGGAACGAATTAATTTCGTAAGGTGAGGAACCACTGTGTATAGAAAGTAGTGCTGTCAGGCGATTAAAAAAAATAATCTAATTAATTGCAGAATTTGTAATTAATTAATCTTATTAATCACATTTTAAGATTGAGAGAGTGATCGATCAAGCGAACCCACTTTGCGATTGAGTTTTTCAGTTTTTCTGTGGTTGTTTTGCTCATTCGTTTCCTAAATTCTGCTAGCGGGGTTTGGTGGTTTGGTGGTTTGGTGGTTTGTTGGTTTGGTGGTTTGGTGGTTTGGTGGTTTGTTGGTTTGTTGGTTTGGTGGTTTGGTGGTTTGGTGATTTGGTGGTTTGGTGGTTTGTTGGTTTGGTGGTTTGGTGGTTTGGTGATTTGTTGGTTTGTTGGTTTGGTGGTTTGGTGGTTTGGTGATTTGGTGGTTTGGTGGTTTGTTGGTTTGGTGGTTTGGTGGTTTGGTGGTTTGTTGGTTTGGTGGTTTGGTGGTTTGGTGGTTGGGTGGTTTGTTGGTTTGTTGGTTTGGTGGTTTGGTGGTTTGGTGATTTGGTGATTTGGTGGTTTGGTGGTTTGTTGGTTTGTTTGTTTCGTGGTTTGGTGGTTTGGTGATTTGTTGGTTTGTTGGTTTGGTGGTTTGGTGGTTTGGTGGTTTGGTGGTTTGGTGGTTTGGTGGTTTGGTGGTTGGGTGGTTGGTTGGTTTGTTGGTTTGGTGGTTTGGTGGTTTGGTGGTTTGGTGGTTTGGTGGTTTGTTGGTTTGTTGGTTTAGTGGTTTGGTGGTTTGGTGGTTTGGTGGTTTGGTGAAGTGCGCTCACGCTCACTCTATCACCGGTAACGATGGAACTTGTCCGGACGTGTTTATCGTTCAATTGATCCGTCAGGCTGGAGCAACTTCGGTGATCGGAAAATTCTTTTTAACAAAAGCTCGTCCCGTCTTCGTTCTTTTTATAAATAAACTTGCTGTTCAAAGGCCCTGGCAGCGATTCGCTCGCCACACGCCAAATTTAAAATGCGCATTGAATTGCCGCTCATAATTAATTAGAAAGAAAAGAAAGAAAGCTATGCCTTTATTAGTCCCACAGTGGGGAAATTCCAGTTCTGCATTTAACCCATCCTGTCATCAGGAGCAGTGAGCAGCACATTACTGCGCCCGGGGACCATCTCCATGATCTTCTTGCTTCGGTTTGGTCAGGACCTAAGCTGGAGTACCTATGGTGCATGTTTTGGGTTGGTGGGGGAAACCGGAGTGCCCGGAGGAAACCCACCCAGACACGGGGAGAACATGCAAACTCCACACAGAAAGGCTCGGGCGACCCGGGGATCGAACCCGAATCTTGCTGTGAAGCAAGAGCGCTAACCACTCAGCCACCGTGCCGCCTAATTACGTTAATTTTTATAACGTGTTAATTTGCAGTTTAATTAATCAATGTAATTAACGCGTTAAACTGACAGCCCTAATAAATTTATATAATTACACCTTATTGGACACCTGCCTCTTACTTATTTAGAATTTATTATTACAATTTATTAATTTTTTTAGTCTTTGTTATGATATTGTGATATGTGAGCTACTATGTCCAGTTACTTTCCCTTGTGGATCAATAAAGTTTAAGTCTATACTGTGAAACATTCCAGACAGGCAATTCAAATCTCCATGGCAACAAGCAAGCAATGAACCCCACCAGAAAAGTTACACTATGCACCTTTAAATAAAATCCTGATTGAACACGCATAAACACTATACATTACAGATGAATGCTGAGTGTGCAGTTCCCGTTAAACCTATGGGAGCCGTACAGTGATAAGCAGCTGCGTCTATAGGCACGGGGACGGCCTCTTCTGATTGGCTGAGAGCCGGGGGGTCCCGGGTTTAAAAGGGGTCCGGTCCAACAGTTGGGCATCGTCGCAATGGCCTTCCTGTGGATCGTGTCCTGCCTCGCCTTCGTCAGCGCCGCCTACGGTGAGACAACGGAACTGCAAATATGTGGAAAGGGTCTAGTCTTGGGTCAAATCTGGTTTAGGCCTGGTTTAGTCCTGAGTTAGTTCTAGTTTAGACCTGGTTTAATCCTGGTTTAGTCCTGGGTTAATTCTAGTTTAGATCTGGTTTAGTCCTGGGTTAGTTCTAGTTTAGACCTGGTTTAGTCCTGGTTTAGTCCTGGGTTAGTTCTAGTTTAAAACTGGTTTAATCCTGGGTTAATTCTAGTTTAGATCTGGTTTAGTCCTGGGTTAGTTCTGGTTTAGACCTGGTTTAGTCCTGTTTTAGTCCTGGGTTAGTTCTGGTTTAGACCTGGTTTAGTCCTGTTTTAGTCCTGGGTTAATTCTAGTTTAGATCTGGTTTAGTCCTGGGTTAGTTCTAGTTTAGACCTGGTTTAGTCCTGGTTTAGTCCTGGGTTAGTTCTAGTTTAAAACTGGTTTAATCCTGGGTTAATTCTAGTTTAGATCTGGTTTAGTCCTGGGTTAGTTCTGGTTTAGACCTGGTTTAGTCCTGTTTTAGTCCTGGGTTAGTTCTAGTTTAGATCTGGTTTAGTCCTGGTTTAATCCTGGGTCAGTTCTAGCTTAAAACTGGTTTACTCCTGGGTTAGTTCTAGTTTAGATCTGGTTTAGTCTTGGTTCAATCCTGGGTTAGACCTGGTTTAGTCCTGGGTTAGTTCTAATTTAGACCTGGCTTAGTCCTGGGTGAGTTCAACTTAAGATCTGGTTTAGCCTTGGGTTATTTCTAGTTTAGACCTGGTTTAGTTCTGGGTTAGTTCTAGTTTAGGCCCAGTTCAGTCCTGGGTTAGACTTGATTTAGACATGGGTTAGTTCTAGTTCAGTCCTGGTTTAATACTGGTTTAATAAAGGGTTAGTCCTGGTTTAGACCTGAGTTAGACCTGATTTAGACCTGGTTTAGTCCTGGTTAGTTCTGTTTTTTGACTGAAATGAGTTTGTTTGTGGACTTGACACTGGCCCAAACACTTTGAATATTTCAACATTCTGTGGAATGTTCATGAATCAGTTTTTTTTAGCTCAAGGCTGTGAATTGCAAACAGTGCAACAAAGGTTTCACATTTTCCTCCAAACAGAAGTTCTATTACCACAAAACTGCACTCTTAACTTTAAATGTAGTGTTCATATCGGCAGCTTTTTTATTGTCATATTTACCATCTGCAGTATATTTTACACTATAAAACCAACAACCACAACCAGAGCCTAAACCTGCAGAGAGAAGACATGTCCAAGTTTGTCTCAGATCTCCAGATGTCCAGAATTAGAGAGAGAGGGGGGGGGGGGGCATTTTAGGTTACGCAGTTTTATCATAATCACAGTTTTTGCTCAAAGTCTGTGTTTGTGTCTCCAGGCTGCGGTGTCCCTGCCATCCCCCCCGAGGTGACTGGCTACGCCCGCATCGTGAACGGAGAGGAGGCCGTGCCCCACTCCTGGCCCTGGCAGGTGTCCCTCCAGGTCAGACTCTTTGGCTCTTATAAAACACTTTCACTGTATTTATGACAGTCGTAAACATAAGTCTGACTCTGTGTCTGTCTCTCAGCAATCCAACGGCTTCCACTTCTGCGGAGGCTCCCTCATCAACGAGAACTGGGTCCTGACCGCCGCCCACTGCAACGTCAGGTCAGACACAGGTTTTCTCTACATTATTATAATCCACAAAGAGTTTTCTCTACATACACATGATAATCCACAAAGAAAATGAACTTAAAAACAACGACACTAAACCAGGACTAAAAAAGGACAAACAAGGACTAAACAAGGACTAAACCAGGACTAAACCAGGTCTAAACCAGGACTGAACCAGGACTAAACAAGGACTAAACCAGGACTAAATCAGGACTAAATAAGGACTAAAAAAGGACTAAACCAGGACTAAACCAGGACTAAACAAGGACTAAACAAGGACTAAAAAAGGACTAAACAAGGACTAAACAAGGACTAAACCAGGACTAAACCAGGACTAAACCAGGACTAAACAAGGACTAAACCAGGACTAAACAAGGACTAAACAAGGACTAAACCAGGACTAAACCAGGACTAAACAAGGACTAAACAAGGACTAAACCAAGACTAAACCAGGACTAAACAAGGACTAAACCAGGACTAAACAAGGACTAAACAAGTACTAAACAAGGACTAAAAAAGGACTAAACCAGGACTAAACCAGGACTAAACCAGGACTAAACAAGGAATAACCAGGACTAAACCAGGACCAAACAAGGACTAAACAAGAACTAAACAAGAACTAAACAAGGGCTAAACCTGAACTGAACCAAGACTAAACAAGGACTAAACCAGGACTAAACAAGGACTAAACCAGGACTAAACAAGGACTAAAGAAGGACTACATGTGGACTAAAGCAGCACTAAACAAGAACTAACAAGGGCTAAACCAGAACTGAACCAGGATTAAACCAGGACTGAACCAAGACTGAACCAGGATTAAAGCAAATCTGAACCAACTGAAAAACAAAGATGGAAAATATGATCTCTGGTGAATCATGGGATCCAATATTTGTCCCAAAGAACTAATCATTTCCCAACCACATCAGTCTGTCCCGGGGCATCTGTGGCTGAATCCAGGAGCTTTATAAAGTACTACAGGATTTACATGTGTATAAAGTCTATTTATAATATCTATTAAATCTGTTTCTCACATGTGTGTTTTCCACGTCTGTTACGTGTGATACTGATGTGTGTTTCTGTTGATCAGAACTTACCACTACGTGATTCTCGGAGAGCACGATAAGGGCTATGGCTCCAACGAGGCCGTGCAGAAGATCAAGCCCGCCAGAGTAAGGCTCCACAACATCATCTACTGAGAGAACACATATTATGCAAAATAGACTTGTGGAGATTTTAATCATGATATAAGATCCCTCATCAAAAACATACCCGGAGCTGCATTTTGTTTTAATCATGCTTGGCGTTTAAATAGTTCAGTCTGTGCCGTTAATGCCAGCAGATGGTGACATAACCTGAGACCATAGTACTGGAGGGCATCTCTAGAAAGAGTCTGTTGTTGTTTGAGCGTGTTAAAGTGACACTAAACACCTAAACTCCGCCACAACCACATTTCAGACAGAGCTTTTTCAGGGCAGTCCTGCGTGATGTCACATAGTACTTGAGACTGCTGTGGCCACAGGAGGCAGCACATACTTTGAGATTCTGACACTTTTGACCACCACAAAGCTGAAAATGTATCGAGATTGCACTAAAGATGCTGAAAAACGGCCAAGAACTGTAGAGAACCAATACCAATATCAATACTTTGACTTTATGTATTTACCGGTACCTGATCCCAAGCGATATCAGGGACAGAAAATGGCACTTATTTTCTTAAAACACAGTTACACAAGTGATCCAGTTGTGTTATGTAACGTATCCATGCTTCAAATCACTACTGAACAGCTTTGTATGAATAAAAGTCCACACATTATCTGAAAAAAGCAGTTATTGCAAACCAGGATATCAAATCATATACAAATACTGCATAATATTTGTTCTCATCTGAATCTAACTGATGTCCTCCGTCTCCCAAAGGTGTTCACTCACCCCAACTGGAACCCCCGCACCATCAACAACGACATCGCCCTGATCAAGCTGTCCACCCCCGTGAACATGGGCAAGACCATGTCCCCCGTGTGTGTGGCCGAGTCCAGCGACGTCTTCGACGCCGGCATGACCTGTGTGACCTCCGGATGGGGCCTGACCCGCTACAACGGTGAGACCAGGAGCAGGACCAGGACTAAAGCAGAACTGAACCAGGACTAAAGCAGGACTAAAGCAGAACTGAACCAGGACTAAAGCAGGGCTGAACCAGGACTAAACCAGGACTAAACTAGGACTGAGCCAGGACTAAACCAGGACTAAACCAGGACTGAGCCAGGACTAAAGCAGCGCTGAACCAGGACTGAACCAGGACTAAAGCAGGACTAAAGCAGAACTGAACCAGGACTAAAGCAGGGCTGAACCAGGACTAAACCAGGACTAAACCAGGACTGAGCCAGGACTAAAGCAGCGCTGAACCAGGACTAAAGCAGGGCTGAACCAGGCCTGAACCAGGACTGAACCAGGACTAAACCAGGACTAAACCAGGACTGAGCCAGGACTAAAGCAGCGCTGAACCAGGACTGAACCAGGACTAAACCAGGACCAAAGTAGGGATAAACCAGACTAATTTGAACTTCTTGTTTTGGATGCTTTCTGCATCCTGCCTCAGTCAAATGACCCAGGGCTAACTAAACAAGGACTAATTAAAAACAACACTTTGCAAATGAAGCTTAACAGATTTTGACAGATAATTTTACAGAAACATGAACTTTAATATGTGTGTTTTAGCTCCCAGCACCCCCAACAAGCTGCAGCAGGCCGCCCTGCCTCTTCTGTCCAACGATCAGTGCAAGAGACACTGGGGCAGCAACATCAGCGATGTGATGATCTGCGCTGGAGGAGCTGGAGCCACCTCCTGCATGGTAAAGACTATTTTATACTATATACTATACTTTACTATACTATACTACACTATACACTGTACTGTACTGTACTACACTATAATATACTATACTATACTATACTATACTATACTATACACTGTACTGTACTGTACTATACTATACTTTACTATACTATACTACACTATACACTGTACTGTACTGTACTACACTATAATATACTATACTATACACTGTACTGTACTATACTATACTTTACTATACTATACTACACTATACACTGTACTGTACTGTACTACACTATAATATACTATACTATACTACACTATACACTGTACTGTACTATACTATGCTATACTATACTATACTATACACTGTACTGTACTGTACTACACTATAATATACTATACTATACTATACTACACACTGTACTGTACTATACTATACTTTACTATACTATACTACACTATACACTGTACTGTACTGTACTACACTTTACTATACTATACTATACTATACTATACACTGTACTGTACTATACTATACTTTACTATACTATACTACACTATACACTGTACTGTACTGTACTACACTATAATATACTATACTATACTATACTATACTATACACTGTACTGTACTATACTATACTTTACTATACTATACTACACTATACACTGTACTGTACTGTACTACACTATAATATACTATACTATACTATACTACACACTGTACTGTACTATACTATACTTTACTATACTATACTACACTATACACTGTACTGTACTGTACTACACTTTACTATACTATACTATACTATACTATACACTGTACTGTACTATACTATACTTTACTATACTATACTACACTATACACTGTACTGTACTGTACTACACTATAATATACTATACTATACTATACTACACACTGTACTGTACTATACTATACTATACTATACTATACTACACTATACACTGTACTGTACTGTACTATACTATACTATACTGCACTGCACTGCACTGTACTGTACTATACTAAAATATAATATAATATAATATAATATACTGTACTATACTATACTATACTATACTATACTATACTATACTATACCGGAGCTGGAGCCACCTCCTGCATGGTAAAGACAATATTACACTATATACTATACTATACTATACTATACTATACTATACACTATACTATACTACACTATACTGTACTGTACTATAGTATACTGCACTGCACTGCACTGCACTGTACTGTACTGTACTATAATATAATATAATACACTATACTGTACTATACTATACTTTACTGTACTGAACTATAGTATACTGCACTGCAGTGTACTGTACTATACTATAGTATACACTATACTATATTACACTATACTGTACTGTACTGTACTGTACTGTACTGTTATACTATACTATACTATACTATACTATACTATACTATACTGCACTGCACTGCACTGTACTATACTATACCATACCAGAGCTGGCGCCACCTCCTGCATGGTGAGGGAATTACACACGTCACCTTTAAAATACCAAGCTCTGTTTAAGTTCTCGTCACACTTTTATCCTTTTCTCTGTGTGAAACCAGAACACTGAATCTCTTGTGTGTCTCAGGGTGACTCTGGTGGCCCTCTGGTCTGCGAGAAGGACAATGCCTGGACCCTGGTGGGTATCGTGTCCTGGGGCAGCAGCAGATGCTCCACCTCCACTCCCGCTGTGTACGCCCGCGTCACCAAGCTCAGAGGATGGGTGGACCAGACTCTGGCCGCCAACTAAACCTGGACCAGACTTGGACCAGACTTGGATCCAGAAGAGTGAGCTACAACACCTGAGCCACGACGACCGAAGGAACTCAATAAAGTTTCAATAACATCAAGTGTTGTATTTGTCCTTATTTGTTTTTAAAGAGGGGGCATCATGCACAATCAACTTTTTGGAGCTTTCTACCATGTTATAATTTTAGTAATTGTTCCCTCATCAAAAAGAGTCCTGAAGAGGTTTTAGATGTGATTCTTGCATGTTTGAGTACTTTAGCTGTCAGAGTCTGTACAAGGCTCCACCCAGAAGCCCACGTCACCCATGATCCCACATGACAATTCTCCATAAATATACAAAAACATGACACAAAACCAGGGCTGGACTGGGACAAAAAAACGACCCTGGCATTTTTGGCTTAGACTGGCCCCTTATAATTAGTGGAGCACAACGGACTAATTTATGTTTGTGTTCCCCGAAGCAAAGTATTTTACTATTGTGACGTCTTGGCCGAGGGGAAACCAGGGCGCAACATTTAAAGGAAAAATCCCCAAAACCACCAGCAAACTCAGAGTAACTACACATTCAACGGTTTATTTAAAATGCATCTTGCACACAGACAAAAAAAAAAACCTTTCTCATCAAATCTACACGATTCACGTAGATCACCTGTTTTGGCTTCAAAACGGCAAATTTCACCAAATGCTGATTTACCTGCCTGTCCATCACCTAAAAGTCCCAGTATTATCCTAACATTACTACTGCTGACCTGCTGTGCCTGTGCGACACTTCCCTGGTCTCTCAGGTTCCCTCAGGTTCTCTCAGGTTCCCTGTCCACAGTCTCTGGCTGCTCCTCTCCCTGTCCACCTTCAGCCTGGGCTGCAGAGGACGTGGAGGCTCCAGCCCCTCCAGAGAATATGTCTGTTATGAAGTTTCTTGCCCCGGGCCCCCAAATGTCTGTCGATGGGCCTGAATCTGTACTGGGGCATGACACATTTTGATTAAACACATAAAAAAAGAAAGAATCTGGTACAAAGCATAAAACTTCGAAAGCTTTAAACCATCCATCCAGTTTCTTCCGTTTATCCGGGGCCGGGTCGCGGGGGCAACAATCTAAGCAGGGACTCTCAGACTTCCTTCACCCTGGACACTTCATTCAGCCGCCGACTCCATTTTCTCCTGTAGAAGAAGTAGCGTGCGGTGCATGCTGGGATATATGAGTGCGCGAAGCGTGCTTTTTCACACGCTTGGTCCAAGCACCGATTTCCATGGAAATGACTGCAGTCTTCGGACCGCATGTTAACTGTGCATGGGACAAAAAAGAAATGGGACAGCAGTCGTCGCGCCAGATCTGACGCATATGCCCTTCAAACCACGCTCCGAACCGTGCACTCTGAGAATTGGGACATGGCTACTAGTGTCCCTCCAGCGTGTCCTGGGTCTTCCCGGGGCCTCCTCCCGGTGGGACATGCCCGGAACACCTCCAGAGGGAGGCGTCCAGGAGGCGCTCGAGCCACCTCAGCTGCTCCTCTCGACATGGAGGAGCAGCGGCTCTACTCCGAGCTCCTCCTGTGTGACTGAGCTCCTCACCCTATCTCTAAGGGAGCGTCCTGCCACTCTGCGGAGGAAACTCATTTTGGCCGCTTATATCCACGATCTTGTCCTTTCGGTCATTACCCAGAGCTCATGACCATAGGTGAGGGGAGGAATGTAGATTGACAGTAATTCGAGAGCTTTGCCTTTCGGCTCAGCTCCGGTACAGCGACCGCATCACTGCCGATGCTGCACCGATCCGCCTGTCAATCTCACGCTCCATCTCCCCTCACTCGAGAACAAGACCCCGAGATACTTGAACTCCTCCACTTGAGGCAAGGAGCATTACGAAATTAAAACAGTAAAAATCTCTCTTTCTCTCTCTTCAGCTGACAGTGAACGCTTTCTACTTCACTTTTTATTCTTTCCAGGACTCAATTTCTCTCCCAAATTGCAAATAAATACAATATAACGACACCGTTTGACTCATCGCTTTGAACTGGCCTTTTTAAACAGGTCCATTTACTTCCATCGTTTATCTGAAGGTCGGAAGCTGCGGCGACTTTTCGAGAAGGTAATTTGCAGATATTTGATGGAAAGTGAAAGATGTTGATGGACTCGAGGTTAATTTGGCGTTCAGTAAAGAGTCCTTTAGCTCACACCGGCCTGACCTTGGGAAACACTGGGCACAGCAGCTCTGTGGACGCGACTAAAAACACAAAACAACTGTCACTTTGTCCTGACGTTTCTGAATGAAAATGAAAACTTAAACGGAACAAATCTGAAAGTGAATCTGAGGTTTGACAGACAGAAACGAGGGACTTGTCAATGTCACTGGTGTCAAACCTAAAAGTGAAAAGTCGTTATCTTTTTCTATTATACACAAAATAGTTTGGAATGAGTGGAACTTTTTCTGATTCAAACTGTTTTAAAGGGGCAGTTTTACACTATTAACGCCGAGCACGTAACTAATTTAGATCACTGTGTTATAGGGATGGGCGATACCAGTTATTTTTGTTTCGATACGATACCAAGTAATACCAGGGTTAGAATCCTGATATCGATACCGATACTGATACTTTCATAAATTTTTTTAATACTGCAGAAAAACACTAACCTGGCTCTAACTAGATACCTTGGCTTCGCAAAGCTCCACCAGGGTAACCTGGGAAATCCTAGGCTGCTTTCGTTCGTTCTGATCTGGAAGAGAGCCTGGCAACTATGGCAAGCGAGCTCTCCCGATTCTGGGAGCCAATCAGAGAGTGGGGAGGGGTGGAAAGACGGTGACGCGTACTACGCGACAAACGGAAACTTGTAGTTTGAACTGACAACTGACATGATTGGCTATGGGCTACGTATACTCCAAATGATAGACATTTGTAACGCCCAATAAACGGCCGTTGGCGATCGTAAACCACACCTCCGCTACGAGATATTTCGAAGGTGGCTTCCAGACCATATATCACTGTGATATGGTCAGGTGTAAACCAGGCAACCACCAGGGGGCTTAGCTCCACACATTCTAACACCAGATATCTGAAAAAAAGTCATTGTATCCTCAATTGTATCCTTACATAATGAAAATAAATTTGAAACTAAATGTAATTTTCAGTGCACAACCCCACTTAAAATAACAGGATGTTACTGGCAAAAATGGCAGGATTTTTTGTCAGGGGTAAACACGTCACCTTTCATAGGCCGACTTTACACTACTCTTAGTCTTCTACATGGTTGATGGTTCCCTGGATTCTCCCTCTCTCAAACGCCTCGGCAGCTGACCTCTGTCGTACGGCTGTTGCTGCTGTGCTGGAGGGAGCTGCCTGACTCGCCTCCTGTCGTCGTTTGGTCAGTAGCATTTCCTCATGCTGAGGTTTATGATTTATGATCAAGTGTTTATTTAAAATTTGTGGTATTGCCACAATATCGGATCATTTTTTGGCACACACTGCACTTCACAACATTGTCGTCCACGGTGTGGAAGTAACTCCACACCACACTTCGCTTGCGGTCTCCCATGGCTCCCGCAGCCCCGCGCCGCTTTGACTGAAATCTCACAGCAGTGAGTGTATCGCGGGATGACGTACTACCCCATGTTTGGTGAGAACGCGGAAGGAAAAGTAGTGCCTGACAACTGGCAATGGTTGAATAATGAACAAAACACATGAATTTGAACTAAATAAACTGAAAGTTAAGTCAGTAAGAAAACATGACTTGGTATCGATAATTTAATACCAGGATCGATCCATATTAAATACCCCATCAGGATCGATATATCGATACTTTGGTATCGATCCGCCCATCACTACTGTGTTAACTTTTATTGTTTTGAAATGTTTAATTCATGTTTAGTAACTTTCACTTTCGTTTTTCACAATTAGTGCATGACGCTAATGAAACTACTGCACGTAACATCAGGTTTGTGAAGTTGTAGCGTTCAGTTTTGTCTCGGGCTGGAAAAAAAAACAGCCCCTTTTTTATGTTTGTGTTCCCTGAAGCAAAGTATTTTACTGTTGTTACATCTTGGCCTTGGGGAAACCAAAGCACAACATTTAAAGGAAAAATCCCCAAAAACAACCAGCAAACTCACAGTAACTACACATTCAACAGTTTATTTAAAATGCATCTTGCACACAAGGTCAGAAGCACACTGAGCACCCCAGGCGAAATAACTGTGGAAACTTTTCTCATTGAATCTAAACGATTCACGCAGGTCACTTGTTTTGACTTCAAAACGGCAAACTTCACCGAAAGGTGAGCAAGTTTCATGCCTGTCCATCACCTAAAAGTTCCGGTATTATCCTAACATTACTACTGCTGATCTGCTGTGCCTGTGCTACACTTCCCTGGTCACTCTGTCCCTCAGGTTCACTCGGGTTCCCTCGAGTCCCTCAGGTTCCTTTGGGTTCCCTCGAGTCCCTCAGGTTCCTTTGGGTTCCCTCGAGTCCCTCAGGTTCCTTTGGGTTCCCTCAGGTTCCCTCGGGTTCTCTCGTGTCCCCTCGGGTTCCCTTGGGTTCTCTTGGGTTCCCTCAGGTTCTCTCAGGTTCTCTCATGTTCTGGTCCAGTCCTGGTCTAGTCCTAGTCCAGTCCTGGTCCAGTCTTGGTCCGGTCCTGATCCAGTCCTGGTCCAGTCCTGGTCCAGTCCTAGTCCAGTCCTGGTCCAGTCCTGGCCTAGTCCTGGTCCAGTCCTGGTCCAGTCCTGGTCCAGTCTTGGTCCGGTCCTGATCCAGTCCTGGTCCAGTCCTGGTCCAGTCCTAGTCCAGTCCTGGTCCAGTCCTGGCCTAGTCCTGGTCCAGTCCTGGTCTAGTCCTAGTCCAGTCCTGGTCCAGTCCTGGCCTAGTCCTAGTCCAATCCTGGTCCAGTCCTGGTCTAGTCCTAGTCCAGTCCTGGTCCAGTCCTGGTCTAGTCCTGGTCTAGTCCTAGTCCAGTCCTGGTCAAGTCCTAGTCCAATCCTGGTCTAGTCCTGGTCTAGTCCTAGTCCAGTCCTGCTCCAGTCCTGGTCTAGTCCTAGTCCAGTCCTGCTCCAGTCCTGGTCTAGTCCAGTCCTGGTCTAGTCCTGGTCTAGTCCTAGTCCTAGTCCAGTCCTGGTCCAGTCCTGGTCCAGTCCTGGTCCAGTCCTGGTCTAGTCCTGGTCTAGTCCTAGCCCAGTCCTTCCACAGTATGGCATCCCATGAAGATTCCAGAGTGTGGCTTTAACTATCTCCATTGTCTGTCAAAAAAAAAATTACGCACTGTAGCTTTAAAATTAAATCCTTGTTTGTGCCCCTCTGTTTTTCTGTGCGTTATTTCATTTTGTGGTATTTTTAAATATTAAATTTTAGATACTCCTGTCGTTTCGCTGATTAAAAAGTCATTCTTTGTATTTTTTTTTCCTTAACTTTTGAAATGAAATGCGCTTGTTTGTTCTGTTCTTGGCACAAACTTCTGTTTCCGACGCGTTGAAGGTCAGTGAACGTGGCATCTGTTTTTTTCCACAAACTGCCTCAGATTAAAAAAGTAATCTAAATGTCGAAGAAAAACGGCGTTTGTTTCAAAAATGTGACTGTGAACTTCAGGAGCTCATTTTGCAACACAACACACATTTCCTTCAGGAGGTTTTATTTGGTGGTTAAAGCCCCAGTGTGGAACTTTTTAGCCAAAGAATACATTGAAATAAAAGCACGGTTTTATTGAGTCTTTACTGTGAGCGGCTTGCATCTCCACAGACCTGACTCTTACTTCTGCTTGTTTCCATGGGGTCCTGGTCTAGTCCTGGTCTAGTCCTGGTGTAGTCCTGGTCTAGTTCTGGTCTAGTTCTGGTCTAGTTCTGGTCTAGTCCTGGTCTAGTCCTGATCCAGTCCTGGTCTAGTCCTGGTCTAGTTCTGGTCTAGTCCTGGTCTAGTCCTGGTCTAGCCCTGGTCTTGTCCTGGTCTAGTCCTGGTCTAGTCCTGATCCAGTCCTGGTCTAGTCCTGGTCTAGTTCTGGTCTAGTCCTGGTCTAGTCCTGGTCTAGCCCTGGTCTTGTCCTGGTCTAGTCCTGGTCTAGTGCTGGTCTAGTCCTGGTCTAGTCCTGGTCTAGTCCTGGTCCAATCCTGGTCCAGTCCTGGTCTAGTTCTGGTCCAGTCCTGGTCCAGTCCTGGTCCAGTCCTGGTCTAGTCCTGGTTTAGTCCTAGTCTAATCCTGGTCTAGTCCTGATCTAATCCTGGTCTAATCCTGGTCTAGTCCTGGTCCAGTCCTGGCCCAGTCCTGGTCCAGTCCTGGTCTAGTCCTGGTCCAGTCCTGGTCTAGTCCTGGTCTAGTCCTGGTCTAGTTCTGGTCTACTCCTGGTCTAGTCCTGGTCTAGTCTTGGTCCAATCCTGGTCCAGTCCTGGTCTAGTCCTGGTCCAGTCCTGGTCTAGTCCTGGTCTAGTCCTGGTTTAGTCCTAGTCTAATCCTGGTCTAGTCCTGGTCTAATCCTGGTCTAGTCCTGGTCCAGTCCTGGCCCAGTCCTGGTCCAGTCCTGGTCTAGTCCTGGTCTAGTCCTGGTCTAGTTCTGGTCTACTCCTGGTCTAGTCCTGGTCTAGTCCTGGTCTAGTCCTGGTCTAGTCCTGGTCCAATCCTGGTCCAGTCCTGGTCTAGTCCTGGTCCAGTCCTGGTCTTGTCCTGGTCTAGTCCTGGTCTAGTGCTGGTCTAGTCCTGGTCTAGTCCTGGTCTAGTCCTGGTCCAATCCTGGTCCAGTCCTGGTCTAGTCCTGGTTTAGTCCTAGTCTAATCCTGGTCTAGTCCTGGTCTAATCCTGGTCTTATCCTGGTCTAGTCCTGGTCCAGTCCTGGCCCAGTCCTGGTCCAGTCCTGGTCTAATCCTGGTCTAGTCCTGGTCTAGTTCTGGTCTACTCCTGGTCTAGTCCTGGTTCAGTCCTGGTCTAATCCTGGTCCAGTCCTGGTCTAGTTCTGGTCTACTCCTGGTCTAGTCCTGGTCTAGTCTTGGTCCAATCCTGGTCCAGTCCTGGTCTAGTCCTGGTCCAGTCCTGGTCCAGTCCTGGTCCAGTCCTGGTCTAGTCCTGGTTTAGTCCTAGTCTAATCCTGGTCTAGTCCTGGTCTAATCCTGGTCTAGTCCTGGTCCAGTCCTGGCCCAGTCCTGGTCCAGTCCTGGTCTAGTCCTGGTCTAGTCCTGGTCTAGTTCTGGTCTACTCCTGGTCTAGTCCTGGTCTAGTCCTGGTCTAGTCCTGGTCCAATCCTGGTCCAGTCCTGGTCTAGTCCTGGTCCAGTCCTGGTCTTGTCCTGGTCTAGTCCTGGTCTAGTGCTGGTCTAGTCCTGGTCCAATCCTGGTCCAGTCCTGGTCTAGTCCTGGTCCAGTCCTGGTCCAGTCCTGGTCCAGTCCTGGTCTAGTCCTGGTTTAGTCCTAGTCTAATCCTGGTCTAGTCCTGGTCCAGTCCTGGCCCAGTCCTGGTCCAGTCCTGGTCTAATCCTGGTCTAGTCCTGGTCTAGTTCTGGTCTACTCCTGGTCTAGTCCTGGTTCAGTCCTGGTCTAATCCTGGTCCAGTCCTGGTCTAGTTCTGGTCTACTCCTGGTCTAGTCCTGGTCTAGTCCTGGTCCAGTCCTGGTCTAGTCCTGGCCTAGTCCTGGTCCAGTCCTGGTCTAATCCTGGTCTAATCCTGATCTAGTCCTGGTCTAGTCCTAGTCCAGTCCTGGTCTAGTCCTGGCCTAGTCCTGGTCCAGTCCTGGTCTAGTCCTGGTCTAGTCCTGGTCTAGTCCATGTTTAAGTTTAGTTTCAGGTTTAGTCCCAGTCCAGTTCCAGTTTTGATGTGTTTTGTTTGTTGCAAAGAACTTTAATTAAAGAGGGAGTGTGTGAAGGTGGCACATCAGCTGCACGATTCCATGGAAACAGAAAGAAATATAGCTGTAAGCAGCAATGCGGGGGCCAAGCACCGTTTGACAGGGACTTTGTCCTGCTGGTGGCACTAGACGGTTGGGGCTGGGGACCTATAAATTGCTGTGGGTAATGAGGAGACTGGCTGGAATGTGCATGCCAAATTTCACAACTTTTTACCAGACGGTTCTAGGGGCTGCCATAGACTCCCATAGCAGGAGAATAATAATAATCTTGAGACCAGAACATCAAAGGAAAGATCAAAGGGTTACTAGGCAACTTGCTTAGGCAACGGAAAGCAATTCCTATAGGGTGCCTAGCACCTTCGGTGCTTGGCCCCCTAATTAAAGCTCTACTGCGGAACATTCTCCATGGAGATAGACTGTGGAATATTATAGCCAAAGGAACATAATTTCCATGAAAACAAACCGGAAAAGACCCTCCACCACACTGAAAATATCTGCTTTTACTGCATTTTCGCAAAGTAAAAAGTTCTGAAATGTGGCTTTAAGACGATATTGAAACAAAGTGTGTCTCGGAGCGTGTCCTGACGTACCCCGAGTTTAGGAATAATTTACGTTTGTTCCATCCATTCTGGAGCGAATCCCAGATGGAGCGGTCCCACCTCACACCTGTCTCTGTCTCACCCTCCTGGACCCTCCCCTCAGCCAATCACGGCCCTCCTCTGCCCAAACCGTCCAATCAGGGCGCAGCGCCGGACACATAAAAGCCCACAGGAGGCTTGAGGAGCTCATGATCGAGCCATGAACTTCCTGTGGATCCTCTCGTGCCTTGCCTTCGCCGGCGCCGCCTACGGTGAGACACAAACTCTGTACTCATCTGTATTTGGAAAAACTAGTCAGGAAGAAGAGAAAAGCTACATTCTGGAACTTTAAAGGGCGTGTACCTGGTTTTAAGTTCTTGGGTTTAGGATAGAGTCATACCTCGAGGACCCCTTCACTCATAATTCTCCAAAAGTAGAACGTGACACAACGGATTATTAAATGAAAATCATTTTATTTCATCTCCTTAATTTGAAAATTTAAAGTGATAGTTTGGGTTTTTGATGTGAATCTGTACGGCGTCCCCTTCAGCAGTGTCGTGCATTAACACTGACTTACCCCTGACAGTGTCCTCTGAGCCGAGTTCTGCCCCGGTTCTGGCGCTGATGAAAGTAGGTCCGGTAAGTTAGCGGGGACAGTTAATAAAGCTTGTTTTTCTTCTCAAAACAATATTTGTCCAAAAAGTGATATATTTGTGTCACAAAACGAAAAATTCAGAAGCCTGTTAGCCTGTTCACTTGTAAGTAGCAATGTTTAAAACATATCTAGTTCTGGTCTAGTTCTGGTCTAGTTCTGGTCTAGTTCTGGTCTAGTCCTGGTCTAGTCTTGGTCTAGTTCTGGTCTAGTTCTGGTCTAGTCCTGGTCTAGTCCTGGTCTAGTCCTGGTCTACTCCTGGTCTAGTCCTGGCCTAGTTCTGGTCTAGTCCTGATCTAGTCCTGGTCTAGTTCTGGTCTAGTCCTGATCTAGTCCTGGTCTAGTTCTGGTCTAGTTCTGGTCTAGTCCTGGTCTAGTCTTGGTTTAGTCCTGGTCTAGTTCTGGTCTAGTCCTGGTCTAGTCCTGGTCTAGTTCTGGTCTACTCCTGGTCTAGTCCTGGCCTAGTTCTGGTCTAGTCCTGATCTAGTCCTGGTCTAGTTCTGGTCTAGTCCTGATCTAGTCCTGGTCTAGTTCTGGTCTAGTTCTGGTCTAGTCCTGGTCTAGTCTTGGTTTAGTCCTGGTCTAGTTCTGGTCTAGTCCTGGTCTAGTCCTGGTCTAGTTCTGGTCTAGTTCTGGTCTAGTTCTGGTCTAGTTCTGGTCTAGTCCTGATCTAGTCCTGATCTAGTCCTGGTCTAGTTCTGGTCTAGTTCTGGTCTAGTCCTGGTCTAGTCTTGGTCTAGTTCTGGTCTAGTTCTGGTCTAGTCCTGATCTAGTCCTGGTCTAGTTCTGGTCTAGTTCTGGTCTAGTCCTGGTCTAGTCTTGGTTTAGTCCTGGTCTAGTTCTGGTCTAGTCCTGGTCTAGTCCTGGCCTAGTTCTGGTCTAGTCCTGGTCTAGTCCTGGTCTAGTTCTGGTCTAGTTCTGGTCTAGTCCTGGTCTAGTTCTGGTCTACTCCTGGTCTAGTCCTGGCCTAGTTCTGGTCTAGTCCTGATCTAGTCCTGGTCTAGTTCTGGTCTAGTTCTGGTCTACTTCTGGTCTAGTCCTGGTCTAGTTCTGGTCTAGTCCTGGTCTAGTTCTGGTCTAGTCCTGATCTAGTCCTGGTCTAGTTCTGGTCTACTCCTGGTCTAGTCCTGATCTAGTCCTGGTCTAGTCTTGGTCTAGTTCTGGTCTAGTCCTGGTCTAGTCCTGGTCTAGTCCTGGTCTACTCCTGGTCTAGTCCTGGCCTAGTTCTGGTCTAGTCCTGATCTAGTCCTGGTCTAGTTCTGGTCTAGTCCTGATCTAGTCCTGGTCTAGTTCTGGTCTAGTTCTGGTCTAGTCCTGGTCTAGTCTTGGTTTAGTCCTGGTCTAGTTCTGGTCTAGTCCTGGTCTAGTCCTGGTCTAGTTCTGGTCTACTCCTGGTCTAGTCCTGGCCTAGTTCTGGTCTAGTCCTGATCTAGTCCTGGTCTAGTTCTGGTCTAGTCCTGATCTAGTCCTGGTCTAGTTCTGGTCTAGTTCTGGTCTAGTCCTGGTCTAGTCCTGGTCTAGTTCTGGTCTAGTCCTGATCTAGTCCTGGTCTAGTTCTGGTCTAGTCCTGATCTAGTCCTGGTCTAGTTCTGGTCTAGTCCTGATCTAGTCCTGGTCTAGTCCTGGCCTAGTTCTGGTCTAGTCCTGGTCTAGTCCTGGTCTAGTTCTGGTCTAGTTCTGGTCTAGTCCTGGTCTAGTTCTGGTCTACTCCTGGTCTAGTCCTGGCCTAGTTCTGGTCTAGTCCTGATCTAGTCCTGGTCTAGTTCTGGTCTAGTTCTGGTCTACTTCTGGTCTAGTCCTGGTCTAGTTCTGGTCTAGTCCTGGTCTAGTTCTGGTCTAGTCCTGGTCTAGTCCTGGTCTAGTTCTGGTCTACTCCTGGTCTAGTCCTGATCTAGTCCTGGTCTAGTCTTGGTCTAGTTCTGGTCTAGTCCTGGTCTAGTCCTGGTCTAGTCCTGGTCTACTCCTGGTCTAGTCCTGGCCTAGTTCTGGTCTAGTCCTGATCTAGTCCTGGTCTAGTCCTGGTCTAGTTCTGGTCTAGTCCTGGTCTAGTCCTGGACTAGTCCTGGTCTAGTCCTGGTCTAATCGTAACCTGGGAAATCCCAGGCTGCTTTGCACGATCTAACACAAAGCGCCTTACAGTGGTTAAGGATTAGAAGATTGACTTTTATTGATCTCACACAGGAGAAGTTGTTTCTGCATTTGACCCGGGACCATCTCCATGATTTTGTTGTTTAGGTTTGGTCAGGCCCTAAGCTGGAGGATTTTACCTGGAGCATGTTTGGGTTCCAATCTAAAAGACAGTCTGGCAACTAGGCTAAGCGAGGGCTGATTCTGGGAGCTGATTCTCCTGATTCTGGGAGCCAATCAGAGAGCGGGGAGGGGTGGAAAGACGGTGACTCGTACTACGGGACAAACGGAAACTTGTAGTTTGAACTGACAACTGACATGATTGGCTCTGGGCTACGTATACGCCAAATGATAGACATTCGTAACGCCCAATAAACGGCCGTTGGCGATCGTAAACCACACCTCCGGTACGAGATATTCAGGAGGTGCTTCCAGACCATATCTCACTGTGATATGGTCTGGTGTAAACCAGGCAAGTCTAATCCTGGTCCAGTTCACATAAAAAAAAAACGCACTATCCCTTTAATTCTGAGGCATTTTCTCTTTTCTTTAACTCGCGTGAAAAGTCCCTCAGTCGTCCAGGTAGAATCCATGATCAAAGGAGAAGTTCAGTTTGTCAACTGGACAAAGTTTGTTTGGTTGAAAACGTTTTGCCGCTCATCCGAGAGGCTTCGTCAGCTCACGAAGCCTCTCGGATGAGCGGCGAAACGTTTTCAACCAAACAAACTTTGTCCAGTTGACAAACTGAACTTCTCCTTTGATCTTTTCTTTAACTCAAAAAACATTTAAAAAAAAACATAAAATAATCATATGTTCCTTTGAAAATAAATAATTTACCCAAATAAATACAAAATCAAAATAATCTTCCTTTGTTGTATTTAACTCTTGTAACACAACTGATTATTAAATGAAAATCTTTTTATTTCACGTCCTTAATTTGAACATTTGATTTTCAGGCATTTTTCTTTTCTTTTTTTTTCTTTTTTTTAACTCAAATGAATTAAACATAACTTGTAATTTATCACAAAACTGGAGCTCCTTTGAATAAGTTCTCTTTAAACAGGCATTTACATTTTATATATATTTATATCACAAAACTGTTCACAAAAATACTCACTATAGCGTCATGTTGTCTTATCTTGTCCCAGTCCAGTCCTGGTCTAGTCCTGGTCTAGTCCTGGTCTAGTCCTGGTCCAGTCCTGGTCTAGTCCTGGTCCAGTCCTGGTCTAGTCCTGGTCCAGTCCTGGTCTAGTCCTGGTCTAGTCCTGGTCCAGTCCTGGTCTAGTCCTGGTCCAGTCCTGGTCTAGTCCTGGTCTAGTCCTGGTCCAGTCCTGGTCCAGTCCTGGTCTAGTCCTGGTCCAGTCCTGGTCTAGTCCTGGTCCAGTCCTGGTCCAGTCCTGGTCTAGTCCTGATTTAAATGAATTTGAAGAAAATAGTCAAAATCAGTTAAAAGTCTCAAAATATCGTGCGTTACTTTTAAAAATGACACATCTACACATTTAAATTAAATAAATTAGATTCAAAAATGGATGAAAACACAATTAATCATCCCACAGTTGAATAATTATCAAACATTACCATGAAATACCAAACATTTCCTCAAACTCTTCTTAAAAGTCGGTTCTGATCTGACATCACGAGCCGGAGCTGAAATCTGCCTCCAGAAGTGACAGCCTCAAAACGAGCTCTGATGTGACACATTCTGGAACATGACAATTACGATTTGGACGAGTTTTGTATCTGAGAATCTCTGCGTCGGCTTAAAGTAAAATGTGAAATGTTCAGGGATCGTACACTGTCAGAAGTAATATCTCGGAAAGTTAAAATGACTAAAATTAAGAACAGTCGATTCAACTTGACAAATAAAATTATCGACCAATGGAATAAATGTTTTTCTTAATTCAATCAACATTTGTTTCTCATTTTAAGCACAAACAGTCGTTTTTCTTATCTTAAGTGTAGCAAGAAGTATAAAAGTCTTACATCGTAGTGTTAGATCGTTTTACTTTTCAAGTGAAATTGATCCAAGTCATGCTGAAACTTTCTTAATTCATGTAATATTAACTTGGCTCGACTTTAGTTTTTGCTTCGTAGTCGTATAAAGAATTTCATACATAAAAATAATGAATAATGAATATTAAGAATATTAAAAATATTACAATATTAAATCCTGATCTAATCTTAGTCTAATCCTGGTCTAGCCCTGGTCCAGTCCTGGTCTAGTCCTGGTCTAGTCTTGGTCTAGTCCTAGTCTAGTTCTGGCCCAATCCTGGTCTAGTCCTGGTCTAATGGTGGTCTAGTGCTGGCTTAGTCCTGGTGCAGTCCTGGTCTAGTTCTGGTCCAGTCCTGGTTTAGTCCTGGTATGATCCTGGCCTGATCCTGGTCTAGCCCTGGTCTGGGTTGGGAGGGTTACTTTAGAAATGTAATCCAGTACAGTTACTAGTTACTCCTTAACGCTGTTCCATGTAATCTGTTACTCCCCAAGCCTGGTCCTGGTCTAGTCCTGGTCTAATCCTGGTCTAGTCCTGGTCTAATCCTGGTCTAGTCCTGGTCTAATCCTGGTCTAGTCCTGGTCTAATCCTGGTCTAATCCTGGTCTAATCCTGGTCTAATCCTGGTCTAGTACTGGTCCAGTCCTGGTCTAATCCTGGTCTAATCCTGGTCTAGTACTGATTTAAATTAATTTGAAGAAAAAAGTCAAAATCAGTTAAATGCCTCAAAATATCGACAGAACTTTTCAGCCACTGCAAAAGGAGAAAATCAGTTTGTCAACTGGACAAAAGTTTATTTGGTCGAATCCGTTTCTTCTGCTTCTTCAGTTCTGGTCAGACCCTGGTGGACACTGCCTATATCTGCCTGAAGGGGGCGCTCACTTGTTTACAGTTTGTGTTAGTTTGGTGGGTCTATTAGATCTGCAGGTGTCAGCCATTGTTTTGTTTTGTTTTTTTACTCTAAACAATCGCCATCGGCCAAAAGCGTGTTGGTGTTTATCTCTAATAAAAAACCTGTTTTAAAATGTGTTTTTGTTTTTCCAGGCTGCGGTGTCCCTGCCATCCCCCCGGTCATCACCGGGTACTCCCGCATCGTCAACGGAGAGGAGGCCGTGCCCCACTCCTGGCCCTGGCAGGTGTCCCTCCAGGTGAGAACTTCCACGCCAAAGACACCTGGAATAGTTCAGGATCAGACCTGGAATAGGCCTGGATTAGACCTGGAATAGACCAGGAATAGTCCTGGATTAAACCTGGAATACTCCTGCATTAGACCTGGTTTAAACCTGGAATAGACCTCTTATAGACCTGGAATAGTCGCTGGATTAGACCTGTTATAGACCTGGTTTAGTCCTGGATTAGACCTAGAATAGAGCTGGAATAGATTTGGTTTAGTCCTGGATTAGACCTGTTATAGACCTGGTTTAGTCCTGGATTAGACCTGTTATAGACCTGGTTTAGTCCTGGATTAGACCTGTTATAGACCTGGTTTAGTCCTGGATTAGACCTAGAATAGAGCTGGAATAGATTTGGTTTAGTCCTGGATTAAACTTCTTATAGTCCTGTTATAGACCTGGTTTAATCCTGGATTAGACCTGGAATAGTCCTGTTATAGACCTGGTTTAGTCCTGGATTAGACCTAGAATAGAGCTGGAATAGATTTGGTTTAGTCCTGGATTAAACTTCTTATAGTCCTGTTATAGACCTGGTTTAATCCTGGATTAGACCTGGAATAGTCCTGTTATAGACCTGGTTTAATCCTGGATTAGACCTGGAAGAGACCTGAAATAGACCTGGTTTAGATCTGGTAGTACATTTTTGGATGAGTGGATCTGTTTTTCGATGTGTCATAAGAGTTCACACTAACACGTCTTCTCTCTCTTCTCTCTCTCTCATCCCTCTCTTTTTCTTCCTTTCTATTCACTCTCTCTCTCCGTTTCTCCTCCCACTCTCCTCACTCCCTTCTCCCTCCCTTTTTTCTCTCTTCATACCTCTCTTCAACCCCCCCTCCTCTTTCATTCTCTCTCTCGTTCTCTCCTCACTCCCTCCTCCTTCCCCTCTTCTGTCCTTCCTCTCTTCTCTCTCCTCCTTTCTCTCTCTCCTCCCTCCCTCTCTTCTCTCTCCTCCTCCCCCTCTTCTCTTTTCCCTCTTCTCTCCTCTTCCCTCTCTGTTCTTCTCTCAGGACTACACTGGATTCCACTTCTGCGGTGGTTCCCTCATCAATGAGAACTGGGTTGTGACCGCCGCCCACTGCGGCGTCTCGTCAGTACAAATTCCTTCATAAACATTCAGTTCACGAGATCGAACAGGATTTCATTCAGATTTTGTGTTTCGCTGAACCTGATTTTTACCACACGGAAACAGAACGAGAACTTTTCCTCACTTTAGAACAAAATGATTTATTATTTTACAGGAGGATAATGGGCTCCTGCTAACTTCATGTTTGAGTCTTCTGAAATCCTGGATTACACCTGGAATAGTCCTGTTATAGTCCTGGTTTAGTCCTGGATTAGACCTGGAATAGTTCTAGATTAGACCTGGTTTAGTTCTAGATTAGACCTGGTTTAGTTCTGGATTAGGACTGGTTTAGTTCTGGATTAGACCTAGTTTAGTCCTGGTTTAGACCTGGTTTAGTTCTGGATTAGACCTGGTTTAGTTCTGGATTAGACCTGGTTTAGTTCTGGATTAGACCTGGTTTAGTCCTTGTTTAGACCTGGTTTAGTTCTGGATTAGACCTGGTTTAGTTCTGGATTAGACCTAGTTTAGTCCTGGTTTAGACCTGGTTTAGTTCTGGATTAGACCTGGTTTAGTTCTGGATTAGACCTGGTTTAGTTCTGGATTAGACCTGGTTTAGTCCTTGTTTAGACCTGGTTTAGTCCTGGATTAGACCTGGTTTAGTTCTGGATTAGACCTGGTTTAGTCCTGGATTAGACCTG
Organism: Paratrypauchen microcephalus; assembly: GCA_036785185.1. NCBI lineage: Eukaryota > Metazoa > Chordata > Actinopteri > Gobiiformes > Gobiidae > Paratrypauchen > Paratrypauchen microcephalus. The sequence continues at coordinate 2,099,327 of JAVJIX010000084.1, read as the reverse complement.
GTTTAGTCCTGGATTAGACCTGGTTTAGTCCTGAATTAGACCTGGTTTAGTTCTGGATTAGACCTGGTTTAATTCTGGATTAGGCCTGGTTTAGTCCTTGTTTAGACCTGGTTTAGTCCTGGATTAGACCTGGTTTAGTTCTGGATTAGGCCTGGTTTAGTCCTTGTTTAGACCTGGTTTAGTCCTGGATTAGACCTGGTTTAGTCCTGGATTAGACCTGGTTTAGTCCTGGATTAGACCTGGTTTAGTTCTGGATTAGACCTGGTTTAGTCCTTGTTTAGACCTGGTTTAGTCCTGGATTAGACCTGGTTTAGTCCTGGATTAGACCTGGTTTAGTCCTGGATTAGACCTGGTTTAGTCCTGGATTAGACCTGGTTTAATTCTGGATTAGACCTGGTATAGTCCCATTACAGACCTCCATGTTTGATTCTTTTCAAACCTCGTGCAGCTAATTTGCATCTTTTTTTCTCAGCGTGTGACTAGGCCCCAATATCTTTACAATTTCAAGAGTTCTGCATCCCTCTGAAAAACTTTTTTTTTTTTTTGACTTTTCAGAGTCCGTTAAAACTCTATTTTGGCCTATTTTGCCTGAGGAAAAGAAGCTGCCTAATAATTTTTGATACAGGATGTTGATCTCGTTAGGCCACACCCTCCCTCATTAGACAAATTCTTCACTGGAAATACTTAAATCCAATAAAAATCAAGTTTTTACATCTTGGAGTTGGAGAATATGCAAAAAAAAAAAAAAAAAATTTTTAAGCACTTTTCACAACTTTTAGAGACCAGAGCGGAGTTTCGCTAAGGCAAAGCTAAAACTAACAACAACTAGCATGCGAATGCACACTTCCTGATTATCTGACAATAACACGTTACTTAGATAATTAGATGCAAACCGCACACAGTGGACTTATTTTGACCTCAACAGCTCCTTATACAATATACAATAATGTAAAAATCAGGTACAGCCTGTATTTTTGTGTACTTTTACATACTTTTACTGCTACTTCAGTAATACATAGTACAGTAATGTTTCCTCTTCCCACTGTGAGTCTAAAGTGACAAAAGCTTTATGTGACAATCAGAAATGAATTGAACTTTTGCGTTTCTGCAGCTCAGATCCGATTTAGTTTGTCTCATTTTGTCTTTGAAAACACCAGATTTTGTGGATTATTTCATGTTTTCACTTCAAATTATAGATCAGACGTTACTCATACTTTAGTAGTAGTTTACCCAAATTCTTACTTGAGTTCTGTTTTGTTTCATTCACACGTTTGAGTAACACTTTATTATTATTAGTCCGTTTACATCTCCATACCTCAAAACGCTCTGTTCCACCTTGTGATGTCATGAAGCTGCAGTTTTCACATTAGACTTAGACAAACTTTATTGATTCACGAGGGAAATTATTGGGACACAGTAGCTCAGGAATCACAATATAATAATAAAGAGTAACAAGTCGAAACAAATTGAAAAATAAGTAATAAAATACAAAAAAATCTCAGCTACCATTTACTTTCAGGTGAAAGATCATTAATTCCAGGGTTGAAGTGATCCAGATGATTCTCATGAAGGTGTGTGGAGTTTAAAAACACAGTGGAGCACTTCCTGTATCACCACATGATGACATCACAAGGTGGATCAGAGTGTTTTTGTTTGGTTTTAGAGAACTCAGCCTAAATCTGCAGAGTTTAAGTCACATTATGTTGAAATTACATCATTCTTACCTGCAGTACTTCTGTCACTGTTGTAGTACTCGTTAAGTGTTCACGTACTGTTGTAGTACTCGTTAAGTGTTCACGTACTGTTGTAGTACTCGTTAAGTGTTCACGTACTGTTGTAGTACTCGTTAAGTGTTCACATACTGTTGTAGTACTCGTTAAGTGTTCACGTACTGTTGTAGTACTCGTTAAGTGTTCACGTACTGTTGTAGTACTCGTTAAAGGTGTACTTTTCTTTGCAGTACTTCTCACCGTGTGATTCTGGGAGAGCACGACCGCTCCTCCAACTCTGAGGCCATCCAGGTCATGAGAATCGGAAGGGTACGCAATATTCTTTAACTACTACTACTACTACTACTAACAATTAATACTATTACTACTACATTGTAGTACTACTACACCCTGTGTTTATGTAGATTTCCCCGACCACTAAAAACATGTCCAGCAAAATACTACGATACGTACTATTACTGTCATTACTACTACTACTACTACTACTACTACTACTACTACTACTACTACCCCGACTCCCTCCTCTAACACCCCTCCCCCCGTCTCTCACTCGGTAAACTCTTTCTTTCTGCCCCCCACTCTCTCTCCTACCCTCGCTCTCCTCCTTCCTGTCTCCCTACATCTTTCTCTCTCCCTCTCTCTCTGCCCCCTCTCTCTTTCTCTTCCTCCCCATCGGCCTCTCTCTCTCTCTCTCTCTCTCTCTCTCGTCTTTCTCTCTCTGCCCTCCTTTCTCTTTCCCTCTGTCACACCAATCTCTCTTCCTTCCCCCTCTCTCCTACCCTCCCTCCCTTTCTCTTTCTTTATCTCTCTCTCTGTATTACTCTCTCTATTACCCCTCCCCCTCTCTCTCTCTCTCTCTATTACCCCACCTCCCTCTCTCTCTCTCTTCTCCCTCTTTCTCTCTTTCTCTCTCTCTCTCTCACCCCACCTCCCCTCTCTCTTCTCCCCCTTTCTCTCTTTCTCTCTCTCTCTCTCTCACCCCACCTCCCCTCTCTCTCTTCTCCCTCTCTCACATCTCTCTCACGTCTCTCTCTCACCCCACCCCCTCTCTCTCTCTTTCTCTCTCACCCCACCCCCTCTCTCTTTCTCTCTCTCTCTATTACCCCACCCCTCCATCTCTCTCTATTACCCCACCCCTCCATCTCTCTCTATTACCCCACCCCCCTCTCTATTACCCCCCTCCCTCTCTCTCTCCTCTCTATCTCCCTCTCCCTCTCTATTACCCCACCCCTCCATCTCTCTCTATTACCCCTCTCTCTCTCTATTACCCCCTCCCTCTCTCTCTCCTCTCTCTCTCCCCCTCTCTATTAACCCACCCCACCCCCTCTCTATCTCTCTATCTATCTATCTATCTATCACCCCACCCCTCCATCTCTCTCTCTGTATTACCCCACTCTCTATTACCCCACCCCTCCATCTCTCTCCATCACAGGACTAAACTCCTCTAACCCTCTCTCCCTCTCTCTTCCTGTCGTCTCTCGTGCTCAGGTGTTCAAAAACTCCCAGTACAATCCCTTCACCATCAACAACGACATCACGCTCATCAAACTGGCGTCTCCGGCTCAGCTCGGCGTCAGAGTGTCGCCCGTTTGCATCGCCGAGAGCAGCGACAACTTCCCCGGTGGCATGATGTGTGTGACCAGCGGCTGGGGCCTGACCCGCTACAACGGTGAGGACGACGGACAGACGGACAAACAAACGGACAAATGTACAAAAGGACAAACGAACAAACGGACAAAAGGACAAACGGACAAATGTACAAAAGGACAAACGAACAAACGGACAAAAGGACAAACGGACAAAAGGACAAAGGACAAACGAACAAACGGACAAAAGGACAAAGGACAAACAAACAAACGGACAAAAGGACAAACGGACAAAAGCACAAAGGACAAACGAACAAACGGACAAACAAACAGACAGACGGACAAACAAACAAACGGACAGATGTACAAAAGGACAAACGAACAAACAGACAAAAGGACAAAGGACAAACGAACAAATGGACAAACAAACGGACAGACGGACAAACAAACAAATGGACAGATGTACAAAAGGACAAACGAACAAACGGACAAAGGACAAACGAACAAACGGACAAACAAACGGACAGACGGACAAACAAACAAACGGACAGATGTACAAAAGGACAAACGAACAAACGGACAAAAGGACAAACGGACAAACGGACAAAGGACAAACGAACAAACGGACAAACAAACAGACAGACGGACAAACAAACAAACGGACAAATAAACGGACAAACAAACGGACAAACGAACAAACATACAAACAAATAACCAGACAAACGTACAAATGGACAAACGAACAAAAGGACAAACATACAAACGGACAAATGTACAAATGTACAAAAGAAGAAACAAACAGACAAATGGACAAACGAACAAACAGACAAACGGTCAAACAAACAAACAGACAAATGTAAAATCAGGATATGATCAAAATATCCACCTGTCTAATAATTGTGCAAAGAAGTTTAATGCCATACTGTGGAAAATTCAACAGCATCTCCCTGGAGACGAGGAGGAAAAGTTACACGGTGCACAGCGTGTGACCACATAAATAATGAACTTTAAGATTACTTTTACTGATTCAAACTGTTTTTTATGGTGTAAAATTAGATTTTCAAGTCAATTATCCCGAAAGCAGAATGAGCGGTTCACTTTTTAAATTGTGTCGTACAATTAGACCAGTGCTTCTCAATTATTTTCTATGACGCCCCCCCCTAGGAAGAAGAAAAAATTTCACGCCCCCCTCCCTGTGCACGACTATTAATAGTGTTATGTGTCTAGAAAATTATTAGTACACCTCTGCATAACAATGTATCCTTTTATTAACATTAAAAACAAAAAAAGAAAGAAACTTCCAACAAACACTGCACTCTTTTTTTGCACTGAGGACTCAAATATTAATGTGCTTTTAATGCAGCTTTGTGCACATTTGTTTACGTTTTACAGAAACGAAACTTAAAAACCACATGGTCCATTTGCATAAACTCAAAGCTCAGTGGAATATAACGTGTTTTTTCTGTGACAGAGGATGTTCTGTGCGTATATCGCGTATTTAAGGTCGCCGAACCCTGCCCCAGAGCGACAACGAGAGCGCTACTGCCAACTACTGTTGTTGATGTGCAATTACACTTTCGTTCTAGTACAGTATGGCAAAAAAGCATGTTTCCCAGGGTCACATGCGCCCCCCCTGGCATCACACCGCGCCCCCCCAGGGGGGCCCGTCCCACTATTTGAGAAGCACTGAATTAGACAAACTTTATTGATCCACAAGGGAAATTAACTGGACACAGGAGCTCAAACATCACATTGTAATATAATAACAGTAAAAACTGTAAAAATGGTAATATAACTTCTAAATAAGTAACAATAACATAGCAAGAGACTGAGTCAGATAAACAAATGATATAAATATCTGTGTACAAGTAAAACATAAATACAGTGTTTAGACACAAGAGGTCGTAAGGAACTAAAAACTTTAATTATTCAGTTTGTATCTACTTTTTCTTTATTCTTGTTTTTTATTCTCACAAATGAGCGAATGACAAACGTAGACTGAACTTGTTTTTTGTGTTTTAGCCAACGACACCCCGCCCCTGCTGCAGCAGGCCGCCCTCCCCCTGCTCACCAACGACCAGTGCAAGAGCTACTGGGGCTCCAAGATCACCAACCTGATGATCTGCGCCGGGGCCAGCGGGGCCTCCTCCTGCATGGTAACACACATATACACAAATATACACAAATACACACAAAAACACACAAATACATACAAATAAACACACAAATACACACAAATAAAGACACAAATACACAAACACTGCTCCAAGATCACCAACCTGATGATCTGCGCCGGGGCCAGCGGGGCCTCCTCCTGCATGGTACACAAATACACACAAATACATACAAATACATACAAATACACACATGTAAACACACACATACTGCTCCAAGATCACCAACCTGATGATCTCCTCCTGCATGGTAACACACATATACACAAATATACACAAATACACACATGTAAACACACACACTCCTTCTTGGTACTGTCTCATTGTGTAGTTGTAGTTGTACATGTAGTACTCATTGTGTAGTTGTACATGTAGTACTCATTGTGTAGTTGTACATGTAGTACTCATGGTATAGTTGTACATGTAGTACTCATGGTGTAGTTGTAGTTGTACATGTAGTACTCATGGTATAGTTGTACATGTAGTACTCATGGTGTAGTTGTAGTTGTACATGTAGTACTCATTGTGTAGTTGTACATGTAGTACTCATTGTGTAGTTGTACATGTAGTACTCATTGTGTAGTTGTACATGTAGTACTCATTGTGCAGTTGTACATGTAGTACTCAATGTGTAGTTGTACATGTAGTACTCATTGTGTAGTTGTAGTTGTACATGTAGTACTCATTGTGTAGTTGTACATGTAGTACTCATTGTGTAGTTGTACATGTAGTACTCATTGTGTAGTTGTAGTTGTACATGTAGTACTCATTGTGTAGTTGTACATGTAGTACTCATTGTGTAGTTGTACATGTAGTACTCATGGTGTAGTTGTACATGTAGTACTCATGGTGTAGTTGTACATGTAGTACTCATGGTGTAGTTGTAGTTGTACATGTAGTACTCATTGTGTAGTTGTACATGTAGTACTCATGGTGTAGTTGTAGTTGTACATGTAGTACTCATTGTGTAGTTGTACATGTAGTACTCATGGTGTAGTTGTACATGTAGTACTCATGGTGTAGTTGTACATGTAGTACTCATGGTGTAGTTGTACATGTAGTACTCATGGTGTAGTTGTACATGTAGTACTCATGGTGTAGTTGTACATGTAGTACTCATTGTGTAGTTGTACATGTAGTACTCATTGTGTAGTTGTACATGTAGTACTCATGGTGTTTTTCTGAAACTCTTGGATTATGTATAAGTTCATATTCCAGTGTTTTCTACAGTGTTAATGCTTCTGTTTTGTTCAGTTATTTCATTTTCTGTTTAACTTGGATTATTCACAAATATCTGGATTATTCAGAAATTATTCAGAAATATCTGCACATTACGG